>JAPYZA010003962.1:0-14225 GCA_030522685.1 Eupelmus azureus | reverse complement strand
AGAGATGCAGTGGTTTGGACGTCATTGGGGTTGCGTAATGCAGTGGGGCCGCTTTATCGGCTGGTTTGGTGCAGAAAGTTTTTTAATTCGGTGAGTCGATTGAGTGGAACTGCCGGCGCCTTTTGGTGATGGTCACTGTTCCTAATTTGCATTCGAGGAAGTGTTTTTTTTTTGGGTACTGAATGATAAAGTGAGCTGATTGGGATTCTTATTTGTCATTTTCGGAAGATAGGACAATGGTTTTTCTTGTTTCCATAAAAGTTTATTTTAATGTACTGTTTCTTTGTGTGCCGGAACTCTAGTTCAAGGCACTCTTGTTTTCTGCATAATCTAAAGTTTTGATGTTTTAAAAGATTATTACGTATACAAAATATTACGCGTGCATTAAATAGTTTAAAATTGTACGGTAGGAGCTGGCACTTTCTACCGGGAACCTGCAAGGGAAAAACCTGTAAAATGACTAATTTGATCCTGTGATGTTAGAAAACACTTTCCAGGATTTCACGAAAGCTTGCGTCTCAAAGGTCTAGAACCTCCAAACAAGCGGTAATTCTTTACAAGGAATTAG
Source organism: Eupelmus azureus (assembly GCA_030522685.1). NCBI lineage: Eukaryota > Metazoa > Arthropoda > Insecta > Hymenoptera > Eupelmidae > Eupelmus > Eupelmus azureus. The sequence continues at coordinate 13,657 of JAPYZA010003962.1, read as the reverse complement.
CTAATTATAAATTCTTCAGAAAAACCAAATGTACCTTCCTTGCAAATTTGCTTGTTAATTCGTCTAATTACCTAAATAGATAAAGCATTGCATTAATTATAATGAATAGCTTGCAATCCGCGATAATAAAACATTTCTATTCTTATCATCCCGCATTACCAGAAAACAAAAATAATAAAACGACAACCGTCGCATCAAGCAACATCCACACGTTTGCAAAATCCATTTCAGCAAAACCTTTCAAAACTCCAACAAAAACCCCCGCCGCTAATACGCTTATAATAATCCCCCCAACCCGACAATCATTCATTAAGCCCCATTCCCCAGAATAGAAAAGCAAAAGGAGAAGAAAAGTAAAAGCGTCCGGCGCTCCTCATACATCCCAAAGAAAACAAAGCGCGACGATTTCCATTTCATTACACGTGCGCGCGCGCCACAAAAGAGAGCGAAAAGTAAACGCTCTATCTCACGTACACGCTCCCAGGCGCGCGACTGTCCACGCAAGCTAAATTCGTCAATGCGAGAACCGTCAGAGACTGCACTTATCGGAAACACTAAACCGCGCCGCGGCAAATGACCGTCTCCGCCAGGTTTTCGGCTTCGAGCCGCTGCACATGTGTGTCACTGTCGATGCCCATGAATGCGCGCTCCTGTCTTTTCCATCGTCCAAGGCTCGTGCAAAGACGGCAAGCTGTGTACTTGGGTGATTTTTGATATAGAGGAGAGCGCGAGGTCATTTTTCGGACAATCGTTCCAGTTCCTTTCAAGGCTGCGGCACTCGGGGAATCCGGTTTTCCGCGCGCGAAAGAGCCGGCTCGTGAGATAAGGGGGATTTTTGGACGGCCGCGTGGAAGCACGTCTCGTTCGACGCTCGGGCGCCGCTGTGGTATCGTGTATCGCGAATGCGGGATTTGGTTCGATTTTTTTGGAAGGAATTCGGGGACCGGGTTGGAAGAATTTTTTTCGGCGTCTTTTTGGGGTGTACGTGTTTTTTGGAGGAATTTTTGTATCTGAGAGAGCTGCGGAGGAAAGGTGGATAGCGAGCGTACTGGCTCGCTTCGAAATGTTTTAGTAAGGACGGTGAGTTTTTAAAAACAAATTTTGTTGAATATTTGTTGTATAATGGAAAGATTGTTTAGTAATATGACTTTGGCTAAACTGTATATGGACTTGTCAATTTAATATTAACTTGAAACGTTTTTTATATTCATGTTTAAAAAATGAGTCACAAATATTTAAAATTGTTATTATTCTTTTTATACTTTTTTGTTTTTATTTCAACAGAATAGACACCCTTTATTGTTCGAATAAATAAAATTTATATTTAATTAAATCCAAATCTAACATAATTTCTGTAAGTTCACTTGCATTAAAGAAGAAAACCAGTTAAAGAACTTTTATTATTATACTTATTAAAACTTTGATACATTTTATAATATTAAAGAATAATATTAAATTTATTTCAGCAATAGTTAAATAAACTACAATTCTTTTAATTAGTATGATAGAATCAAATTCATCGTCTTCAACTAAAATATAAATATGATAAATAATAAAAAATCAAAGATAACTTAAACTAAAATACTTGCTTAGAGTATCCATATATAAATGCAAGGTCGCAAGAATTTTTTCAATGATCAACATCAGCATTTACCGTAACTACTCTATACTTTGAAAATACTAATTAAGGTATAGAAATATAGGCCACACACCTAATTAATTTTATGACATTTTTTATTACAGGTCCTCAATGAAATAAAAGAAAACATCTCGAAAAGATTCGCCGACACTTTATTGTCAATAGCCATCGGTATTTCTTGTACTATTACATAATACACTCAAGTTATAATATACATACATATTTTACATGATCGGTGATATATAATAATTATTAACAAACCAGAGATTACCGGCGAGTAATAACAATGTAACTTTGATCATTTTTTATTTATTTTTTTTCTGCTGTATTATTATTTCTTTTTTTTTCTATATAATCTGCTCACTACTGATGATTATTTCAAGTAATATACTTTCGCCTGCCTCACTTGCTCGATCCGATAAAAGCTTTCCCTCCCTTCGTCGCTCTTTAATTTTCTCGGAAACGCACATCACCGAGATGCGTTTTGTTCGTTATTACATTTGTTTTTGTTTTGTTTTTTATACTTTGGCTGCCAACATCAACACGACTACATTCCACACATTATTCCTATAATTCATGAATTGTATACTCTTATAAGACTCGTGTAGCTGTTAATATTGCCTAATAATAAAGAAACGATGAATCATCAGTGACAATCTTTTTCTCTTTTCCATTTTTCTGGCTTTATTCGTTTTATTAGGTATTTTTCAACAGTTTCATTAAATCGAAAACACACACGTGCACGCACACCTAAGGAGCTATCGAAGATTCAGCGTTGAAAAAGGCCAAAAGCTCCATGAAACTAGATGCTTGTATGAATTTACGTTGATTTTAATTTATTGTTTTATTATAGAAACTTAATTGAAGACTAGCTTTCGTTTTCTAATAGTTAAAGGGCAGTCTTTAACAGGTTTTTCACTAGGTAGATGAAATTTGATGATTGAAATTTGTTTCGTGAATCTTTTAAACCTTTTTCCGTGACTTTCATCGACATTGTTTCAACAGCTATATTTTTGGAAACGTTCATAGGAGGAAAAAGGAATTTCACAACGTTTACAGAACAGACAATGAGATCGAAGAAATACTCGCAAGTTTATCATCGCAATTGCATTCATGCTCGCTGAAAAAAATATACCTAAAATCAATTAAATCATTACCTTTTTAGCAATCGTTTATATCATACAACATTTTATTGATTGGAAATAATTTTTAATGTAAATGTATTATATTTGATACAATATTTTTATTATTCTTTTACATGTGTAACATATATTTAATTGCTTCTTAGTATATTTTCTCCAATTTCAATTCAAGTTTTGGATTTTTCTACTTCAATAAAACTTTGCTAATTTTCTATTAAAATTTACTATGATAAAACAAATGACAATAATAATTATTTATTTAGCGTACAAAAGCAGAAAAATCCAAACTTAAAAATTTTCAAAATTTTCGAAGTAATATAGATGTAATATCCTTATAATATATATGACTTTCATTGATTTATTTACTTTATTATTGTCGATATAATAATTGATACACTTTCGTAAATACATAACTTTCAGATCTTCATCATCATCATCATCATTTAACATTATAACTTTATTTTTTCTATGTTAGCATATATGCTAAAAAAATTTACAAGCTGCGACATCTAAAAATGTGCATATTTATAAGGTGATAATTGATTATATATACACATATTGATAAATATATGTATATACAATACATGAATTAGCTAAACCCTCATGAAAATCTAACGTACTTTCATTTTCACTTTCATTTGATCACAATCCGACGATATAATATTGTTTAATTTCATAATTCAAAAACATTTTTTGATAAATGATATTAATTAAGTTTACATAATTATTATTGTACAAATCAACAAACTTAGACAGTACAATCACAAATAACAACGTAACATATTCCACTATGTTAATGCCCACTATTTCGCACAAAAAGTCTATTTCACCTATTTTTTCTTTAAATACGTATATATAGTATTGCCACTTACAAAACTTAATCGTTACAGAATTTCGACTATTACACTACTTATTGCAACAAAGAAACCATATTATAACGTTGTTGTAAACGCTTTTTGAATATACGTTGTTCTACTCTAAGAAGCTCAGCTTACATTCGATCAACCTGTTGAGTCGCATATAATAACGTTATTTTTTTTTATTCTATCCTTCTTTCTCCTAAAATCGCACTCTTATCTTGTACATCATTATTTACAAAGTACAACTATTTTGTTTTCTAATGTTTGTATAGTCTCGAAACCAAATAGTTAAAGTAATGGCGAAAAAATATTTTTTGCACCGCGCGCCGCCGCTGCTAGGCCTACGTAGTGTAACTTCCGATTTTGCGCAAGCTGCATTACATATAATTTGATATTACAGGCGACGTGCACGAGAGATCAAGAGAAAAAAAATACATTCACCGCTACGCGTGTATAATTGAGCCTTTATGCGTATCGCTTCGAAAAATACCTATACATATGCGCTTATGTGGACTAACAAAACAGCGAAAAAGGAGAGCACGCGTTGATGAGCGTGCGTAGCTTTTTTTCTGCAATTACATATTAATAGTGAAAATTAATTGGCGGATGCAAACTCGCAAGTTTTTTCGCATGTAGCCAAGAAAAAAAAAGGGGAAAAACTCAGTGGTGCGAACCCGCTGACGAATTATACATTTAATACGTTTCACAGCGCCCGATAATTGTTTTATTCATTTTTCATATATCATTTTATTGTCGTAAATTATTATTGAAGTTTAAGTTATATATAAGTATCGTTATTATTATATATAATATAATATACTTTTCTTTATATAAATATCTCAGAATTATTGTTCGAACAGCATTGGAACTTAGCCTAGACGTTATATTTAATATCATTGTTTATTTTTTCTTTTAATATATTTATGTATCGATCAATTTTTGGAAAAATCACTGGAGTAGAGGCATTTTTCAAGATCTTATAAGTTATTTCTAATAAAAAAAGAAGTATGAACAAAAATGAATTCTTATTAATATTAATAAAGCAAATATTAATAAATATAAAAAATTAACTTATCATCAAAAGCACTACTTTATAAACAATATTTTTATAAATATTTTGAATTAATAAAAAAATTTGAAAAATGTCTCTAACAAAGCAATTTCTTAATGTAACATTTTAAAATACATAAGCTTTCAATCATTTATTTTTCTCACATTCTGCGTCACACACCGCGATTTAAGACTTATTAGGCCAGTCACTACTTCAATGCAAGGATCAGTGCATACTCGGGTAACAATCGCATTTGAGGGATCCAACGAGGAATCGGCTCGCTTTCATTAAATCTGCATTTTCCTTGTATTACATGCTCTGATGTCAGAGTTTTTTTCTTTTATGATAAAGAATGTATCTTTTCTTAAAATATTTAATGTAAATGGCAATTTTGCACTTTTCTTAAATAACTTATGAAATGTAAACAAAGCAACGGAATTTAGCTATATATTTGTAATCACGAGCGAGTTCCACGTTTTTTTCTAACAGAATCTGATCCCTAAAATGTTTCATTTTTCTATTAATAACTAAATATGATGTAATTATGTTACTACAGGATAAAATTAGTACAATCGATTGTAAGGAACTTTATCAATAAAAATCTCTGTACGAATCAACGGAACTAAACTCTATATAATATAGCAAAAGTAAATGTGCTTATGTACTTTCATGGAACACATATATACGTTTGTCTCGCTCTCTTTGAAACTATATATTTATAATATTCTCTCGTTCGTATTTACAATAAATATATCGCTCTAAAGCTAAAAAGGACAGTGTACGTGTGTATATAGAAATAGTCAACTGCAGTATATATACGCGAAAAAATTATTGTCAATACATTATTTCGCAAAAGAGTTCACAAAAAACCCAAGTTCACGCACGCTTAGTTCAGTGCGAAAGAGCAAACTTAATAAAAAAAAAAAAGATATTCTTTATCCAACTTATCTTTTTCCCTAAAATATACATTCAGATTTCATCTCGATTGAGACGCACACGAATATATAAATTAAGCGAAATACCGAGAGTTATATAAAAAGACTTTCTAGTACGCTCAGCGCGTTTGTAATTGTTTATTATATTTTTCATCGCGAATCGAAACGAAGATGATAACTTCATATGTGTCTATATATGTTTAAAGAAAGATTCAAGTAGCAACTTTTTTTCGCGAGACGCGTATTTTTTTGCATTATATAGATATTGCCGGCATTGACACTGAGATTATAGCACAACACGATTTTTAGGAGAGGTCAGGCTCTCGTTTATCTCCTCCGACTATTCCGTAAATACAGTACAATTACGTCGTCCGAATAATATACATAGCCTTTTTAATATATCTTTATTTCATCGGTAAATTATTTATTCTCTTTTATAATATATTTATATATCGATAATTCAGTAATAAATATTCAATCTCCGCTCACGTTTTATTTTTATTTCTTCTTTAAAAAGTTCTCGCGTAAATTGACTAATTTCGTAAGTATTACATCTTTTTTTTCCTTTACTTTCAACTCTTCGCCTATCTCGATTAATTTTCTTTTGGAATTCGAACAACGGAAACTACGCAGGGCCGCTCGATTATTAATTCCATTATTTTTCTACATTATATACTTTCATAAACGTACCGCACCTCGTTTTTTCTCTACATTGCGAATTTTAATGACCGGCATCACCATAGATGCGAAGATCGCATTGTTTATAATATATATACTCTTTCTTTTAAATACTTTCATGGGTTTTGTATGTTCTTTCATTTTATATTAAGTATTTTTAAATATTTTATTTTTTATAACTTAGTTTAAATTCTTTCGAGACTCAATAAATCCCTCTCAAGAAAACACTTGCCAAAAATGCGCTTAAAAAAATCTACAAAAATGCGCAAAGCATTTTTCTTCTACTTTCATTATATAGTTTATAGTACTTTTTACTACATATACTTTCACTTTTTGATTTTTTTAGTTTTCTTACGTTGTGTCAAACGTACGCAACGACGTTCGTCGTCGCATAAGTACATTTTCATTCAAGCTTCTCGAAAGGGATCAACCATTAATAACATCAAAACCGTATCATTTGCGTCGGAATGTGCGTGTGTTACATTCGCGTTCATATATAATATATAATATCATATATATAATACTTTGAACTCACTTCTACACGTTAAAATGTCGATCGTGATCCACTAGTTTTCGAAAGTTCACCCGTGAACTTTCGCAGCCGAATAATCATTTATTCTGATTATTTATTTTAAATGTTACCGGCATTTTTTTATATTTTTCCTCGCTTTATAATACAGCGCTCGACTACTTTTTGTCCTTCTTTGTTGCCCCATAACGTCTTTTTATTGCTACGTTTTATATTTTCCAATCGATTTTCTATTTACTCGCGCGCCCGCGCGAGCAGGAATACCTAAAAGTTGCAGCCAACGGCGCTGCCGAGATTCGCGTCCGATCGATTTGCGAAGTTCTTCATACAAGTTTTATATCGTCATTCGTTATTGAATTTTTCGAACTTATGATTACGTCATTTCTCTTTTTATTTCTTTTTATGCGAAAAAATGTTTAATGTCTTTCGGTGCAGATTTTTTTTCATAGGTGCAATTATTGTCAACCCGGCGAAGGTTCAGTAGTGTCCTTCATTTGGGTCAAGGTGCTTTTTATTCATAATTTTGTCTTATCGTCAAATGGGATTTATGTGCTGTTCGGCTTTTAGGCGTTTATTGTCTCCGAACGTTTTAGTTGAACGTGCGACTTACTTTACTTCAAAACATTATAGTAATTTCAAATTTTGCTAATAAATTAAATAATAGTAATTATTGTCTTTTTAATATTTCTTATCATACCGTGCAATGTTTAAAAAGTGCGATTTGTATATTGTTAAACTTATACAATTTTTTTTTATAAAATATATTCAACCTTCCTCGTTAGGCTCTTATTGGAGCACTCCGGTATAATATTGTCGTATTAGTTAAAAATATGAAAAAGCTGTTCAGCATAAATTATTTAGGTTTTTAATTTTTCCTCGTCGTCTATGATTTTTTAGTTCGTGTGAGCAATTATTCTTATTACTTAATTCTTTCATTTTGTTCCTTACTTTTTAAATTAACAATATATCTAAAACAAGTGTTTGATTTTTTCATTTTTCCATTTTGTGTATAACGCCAGACTCATCATAATCTTTAATACTTTCAAATTATCTTATTACCTAATACTTTCATTTTGTTCTTTACTTTCAATTCTTATAATATTTTATACTTTCATTTAGTATTGTCAGCACTGACACCAATAGCACTGAACCATTATTAGAAATGGCTTTAAATACGCATACAAAAAAATATTCATCTTAATTCATTATTTAAGCGCACCTAAGTTTTGCGCGATTATAAAATTTTGTACATACAATCGCGTTGTTCCGCATTATCGAAGAATGTAGAACTCGTTTACTTTCAATTTAGCAGCTCTGCCGCCTGCCCTCTTAGGTATTGCATAAGGTAAATATTCTAATTTATCTGTCTCGCTTGTTTTTCACGTTAGTATTTTCATTATCGATGTTTCTAGAATTCTTTTAGTACGATTTTACGCTTATTTTTTTAAAGAATATACTCAAATTAAAATAATTTAGTAATCTGGACAAAGTTGGTTTTCAATAAATATTTCCATAATAGATTGATTTTTTTTTAAATTGACTAATTCGTCAGAGGAGGATTTAATTGATACATTTGCAACTAGTTTCGAGCACCTGTAGATATGTTCAAACTTTCACCGTTTTTCCATTGATTTAATAATTAATAGATCTATAAAAAATCCCCCTATCACGAAACAAAAAAATCATGAGCTTATTCTCGTAGCTTATTTTCAATAAATTAATAAATGTACACTATTGTATATTGAAATTATATGCAGGTTAAAATTTTTGAATATAAAAATGGTAACATAAATATTTACATAATCCATATCAAATCTTTAAAAATAAAGACTTTAACTACTAATTATTTCTGATATGCCTTAAAAGAAAAATCAGTTCATGTCATTACCGAACTTGATAGATTCAATTCAACTAATTATTACTTTACTTTGCTGAATAATATGTAATATAGCTTTTCTATTCTTTCCTCATTTTTTCTTCAAACTTTGTCGTATTTAGATTTTATTAATAGTTCAGACAATCGATATATTTGCATTTGTATCGAATAATCAAAGTCTATCTACTTCATCAAATTGTCATATAACTTTTCTTCTTAACCAGTCATTGCATTTTTGCTAAATAATAATGAAAAGTATATATTTACATTTTTTTTCAGCATCGTACACAGAACTTGAATCCATCCAAGTTCAAAAGTATTAAGGATCAAAAAACAGCCAAACCGGCTCCTAAGTTTTTCTCAGTCCTTCGTAATCAAGCAAAAGAAAATCAAAAGAAAACTTAAAAACCTTGGTCCAGATTACCAATACCATTTCACGCGTGATCTCTTTACTGCCACTGCTGCTGGTCCTGCATGACGTCGTGAGTGTAGTCGTCCCTTGCGGGGGGCTGCACGAAGCTAGCGCTGACCGCGCCAGTGGCAAACGGATTTGTACTCGTGACGAAGGGGTTGTTGCTGTTGCTCTCAACGGCTCCGTAGCTGACCGGCTGGGCGGCTATTCCGATTGGTTCCTGCTGCTGCTGGTACTCATTAGCCACCGGCGGTTGGTATTGTGGTGGATGCTGGTACTGCGGAGGTGGCTGGTACGGTTCTGGCTGTTGTTGGTAGGGTGGTTGTTGGTAGGGTGCGACGGGATGCTGATCGTAGTCCCAGCCGACGGTCGGCTTCTCGCCTGATGGTTGTCTCTGTGGAGGTTTATTAGAGTGTTGGTGTGGTTTGAATTGAGAAGGTACGTAGTTTGACTTTGATGTAATCTTCGAATTTAATTTTTTTAGCACTTCGATAAATTTTGTTTCCCTTATTCGTTTATTCACTTTTCAGAATGATATTAGTTATAAAAAGCGTACCTGGTTCTTTTAAAAGTATATTCTTTTTATTAGAGTAAAATACGACATTTCTAATTGAATATGCTGCCTGAGATGAGTATCTGTACCCCTTTCATACAAATTTTAGATTTTTAAATTATACCAAAAACTTAAAATTTCTATAAAAATTTTCAGAGTTTCTAAAATTTCGTCGATATGATCAAATAATAAAATTTTGTAAAGTACTTGTAATTGTAATGTGATTGAAAAACTTCAAAAAGTTATAAATACCAATGCAAAATTCAATTCGCCTTAAAAAAATTAAGAATATTTTGTAAATTAACTTGGAATATGTACAATAAATTGTAATCTAGGCAAGATATATAATGTCTTGATGAAGCCTCATTTAAAACCAATTTGAATGCACCTTAATCTTGTTAAGTAAAGAATACAATATAGAACTTACAATGAATTGCGTCTGCTGATGCTGTGGTGGCGGCGGCACAGGCGGTTTCGTCTGGCTCAGTTCATCCAGAGGATTCCAGCTGGCCTGTTCTTCTAAGGTCGGATCGGCCCATGGTTGAAGTTCGCCCGAACAGAATATCGCGTAAAACGTAACACCAACGAAATGCACGCAAGCAGCCATAATGAAGACATTGCGCCAGCTGTGTGGCTTATGGTCCTCAGTAACATTATCAACGAAGATGGGCACAAGTAGACCAGCTATGGTACCGATTCCGTTGGATATACCCATGAGAATACTGGCGTAACGTGGGGCTATGTCCAGATGATTGACATTGAAGCCAGATATAGCAAAACCGCTACAGGCTACTCCGATGGTCAGGGCTATGGTAGCCCCGGCGCCATTTTCATGTTGCGTGCAGTGGGCCACTACCAGAAAGAAGAGAGCCTCCATGCCGAAGCCACCGCAGTTGAAGAGCTTACGTACATTTGTGGTGGACATAATGCCGCGTTTGCGAAGGTAATCAGCCAGTAGACCAGCAGACGGTACGATCATCGTCATCAGCAGATGAGGTAACGAGCCTAGGAAACCCGTCTGGAAACGAATAGTATTGATTAGTATGTAAAGAAGATATCTGTGACTCGATTCTTATTATGAAAACGATATAGGTTCTCATGTAAGACTGTAACACTGACCTCGATAACTTCCATTTTGAATGCCTGTTGCATGAAGAGAGCCTGAAAGAGCACGAGCAGATAGAAGTTCCAGGATCTGCAGAAGTTAGCGACGATGATAGCGTAAACGGGCAACGACCTACAAATCGCGTGCCAAGGCGTTGTTGAAAACGTCGGCATCGGCAGATTTATTTGACCCTGACCCAACGAGTCCTCTATGTAGCGCAACTCCTTCGCCGAAATACACGGATGCTTCGAAGGTTTTTCAAATGCCAACCATAACCAGGCGCCGTACCAGATGATTCCGAATACACCTGAAATTACGCTTTCACGTTTATTTTGAAGTTTGGTTAATAGTGGACGAAATATGAAGGTAATAAACTTGTTGTCAAAATCACAATGATATAAACAGTAGGAATTCTGTGGATGATATTTTCCAAGTAGGGAAGAATGAAGCTAATATATGAACTGGAGCAAAGTTACACATATCAACTATATCTTAAAGTGTTTAAAAATTTTGGGAAGGACATAATAACAAATTAAATACCAGATCTCATTTAAAAAAATTCTTGACTTCAAAATGACCTTGAAAATTTAAGGTCAAATCCATTATGACCATCACATAACCAGAAAAAAACCATAAACCTTTCATCTTAAAATTTTTTTCTGTGACTTCTAGTTTTTAAAAAATTGCACTACTCCTAAACTTTTTATATATTCTGTATATAATACATTTTTGACATAGCCATTGAAGAGCAAAAATTAAAATAAATGTATTTTTTACAAAATGCACTTATAGATAATTGGCTTCAGAGTACAAGGAGACCATGTTACAAATATCACCCTTTCTTCGTTAAAAAAAGGCCGCTTTTCAAAATAGACTTAGCTCATTCTACACTGAGCCTTTTAATTCTTAATAACAATGTACTATTGTTTACTAATGTTTAACCTTTAGACCGCCGACATGATGCCATATGGCGCGCCCGTCTGTCTCGCACACATCCTCCCTTGATTGGGTCCTACTTAGTAGGCCTCGAGACATTTTTATATAGGAAAAATCAGTTTTTCATATTTTCAAAACCCCGGCGGTCTAAAGGTTAAATAAACATTATTCTAATTTTAACCACACAACTTTGTGGGGTCGTACGGTGAAAAGTTCACTTGCAAATCCATTATACATGGAGCATTCTACATAAATTGAAAATAAGTTTCACAATATTAATCAGCGTTTTAGTAGTTTATGGCTATAATAAATTATCGCGTGCAGCTCGGTTTGACATAAAATATTGCAGTAATAAACAAGCTTACCGTAGAAGTAAAATGAGGCAGTCCAACCAAGCCAGTCACTCAGCACACCAGACAGCGGCATCCCTATTACAACAGCTGCATAGGAACCGCAAAACGCTAGCGTAGCCAATCGAGATCTTTCAAGAGGTGGCGCCCAATATTTCCATATACCGTGACACGCTGGATACGTGACACCCTAAAGCAAATATTTTCATCCACTTATTATTTTCGTTGTTAATTGATTAATTTTAAAATTTAATTTAACTAAATATCGCAATATCACAGATTCCAAAAAAAAAATTTCAAACTAATTTTTATTTTAAGGCAACAATTGTATCAAACGCCTTATGAACCCTACATATGATAGTGGGTTTTAATAATTAAAAAATACGACTGACAAATAAAATTTCATTTTCTAAATATCTTTTAATTTTATTATAAAAAAAATGAATAAAAAAATCATTTAAAAAATGTAATTGTAGTAACGAAAAATTGAATAAATTTCATACTTCGACTAAGCCCTTGCAAACTTGGACCAGCATGTAGGCGACGGGACTGTAGCTGATGGCACCAGGTACGAGAAGATTGAGGAAAGATGAGATGACGATGGCACCACCGAATATTTGATTAGCCGGGTATAACGAAGCGAGAAAGCCGCCCGGTACTTGCGTCACCAAGTAGCCGACGAAGAAAGACGAGTCGACGGCGCTTTTCGTCGCCACCGTCCAGTTGAATATATCGTTGGAAGAATCGTTGCTCACCTTCAACTTGGCCATGCTCATGTTACACCTCATGCCGAACGAAATCATAAAGCCTGGTGCATAGGATAAGAGTGGTAAGTAAAAGCATCTTTGAATTAGCTTACACAACTTTTCATGTAGATAAATTTAGAATTCTGAAATGAGCCTAAAATAAAACTTGATATGTTTCAGAACAATTTAGTTTAATCTGACCAATTTGGCCACACTGAGTGCATTTTGATGCATCAATTTTTCTCTATGAAAATTTTAATCGCAATTGAGTGATCAGACAACAGTTGTAACTAATATTCAGTACATGAACAACGTTTTCCTTCTAACTAATTTTTAAACTATCACCAAAAAAGACCCGCAAATTTAAAAAACAAAACAGATCCCATAAAATGTCACATTAGTATCCCAAATCACCAGATGAGCCCCACGCATGTAAGTTCATATCAGATTGTCAACCAAAAAAGAAGCATTAACCAATACCAAACGAAATGCATACTAACCCATACACGCAAGCAGCGCAATGGTGTACCTCTTGGACAGGCAGGGGCACTCGGGCCTGCAGTAAGTGTCGATGTGACGCAGGGGCGGCCTCTCGGGCTCCGGCAGCGAGTCGAGCGAGCTTTGCCTGTTGAATCGGGACCTCTCGTCGCCTTCGAAGCCCTTATTGTCCTTGATGTGCTCGCTCGGCATTTCGAACTCCTCGTAGCCGGCATTTCCACCACCTCTTTTGATGCTGCGGATGTTTTTTATTGAAGATTTTTTGTTAATGGGGACGGGTAGCTTATTTTTATTCGAGTTTTTATTGCGTTTAGTTTGCATTGTGGTTTTTCATTATGAAGATTGAT
>JAPYZA010003960.1:0-29041 GCA_030522685.1 Eupelmus azureus | reverse complement strand
TATAATTTTTCGGATATTCAGCCTGATAATCGATAAGAAAATCTGAGTCCACCAGACGGTTTTTAGGAACTCGCACAACTGTAAAATGATTAATTTCTTTTGCACATTATATTTAATACACTTAAGATTATTTGTTTTAATAATTTAATTAGAAAGAGATAATAATTTATTTATTGAATTTTCGTTAATCGCAATCCCGAGATTTATCGTAACCTCGTATTTTAAATAGCATTGTGTATATTAAATTGTTGAAACTATTCTTTTATAAGGTTGAAACTCATTAATTCACTGTTCTAAAAATTATTCCCTCATGTCTGAGGACTTTTGTGATAAACAGATTTAAAAAGTTTTAGTTATGGACATTTTTAGTTTTTTGTATACGAACTTAAGTTGAGTTAGTTTGATATTTTTCACTGTGGTTAAAGTTCTTTGTTAGATATTAGATTAGACATTAAAGAGCCAACCCGACTTAGCAAGATGTTACAAGATTGTGACGGTACACAGGCATTTTTTCTCCTCTATACATCGGATACTATAACCACGGATCGCGCGGTCAGCAATAATTTATTTAATAATAATCCCTGTCAATAAAATCCAATTGTATTTTTTAGGTAAAAAAAAACAGCTAAAAATATAGCTGTATTTATCTAGATTCTGGCTGAAATCATATGTATTCAGCTGAATTTTTAGCTGTATTTTTAGCTCTATTTTTAGATGTATTTTTAGCTATATTTTTAGGTGTATTTTTAGCTGTATCTTTAGCTGTATTGTGAAATTTATCGGATAAATAAAAGACATTATATTAAAGACAGTTAAATAAACTATTTATTTAATAAATGATCGCATGAACGAAGCTTGCTTTCGTTTTTTATATATTTCCAAAAATGAGGGAATATAATTCAGATAATTTTAGCTTTATTTATACCTTAAAATATACTTTTTAACAGGGATGAAAAGTCTCTTTGAAAATACAGCTGTAAATGTCTGTTTTATTAGCTGAAAATTATTAACTAAAAATACAGCTAAAAATACAGCCAAAAATAGAACTAAAAATACAGTTTTTTCAGCTGATCTTTTTACCTAAAAAAACAGCTGGATTTTTTGACAGGGATCGAAACTTTAGTTTTGTTTTTCTTTTTAACTGGTTATGTGAGTAAAAGATTTAAGTTTAGTTGTTTACTTTCATAATTAATGCTCTACCTATCGTGGTTATACTGGTTTCGGATATAAGAGTACCTACTGTATGTATCTAATATAATAGTGCATTGCAACGAGGAGTTTATTACATAAAGGTCATCAGAAGTGTTGGGCTGTCTCCTACAATGGGTAATGAGGAAGCCATCACTTTGAATAAATTTTTGCAAACTTATTTTTTATACATTTAAAATACATCTTTCTTAAACGTGTTTCTGGAATACGTCCTTATCAACAGGAGCCATCGAATTATAAATTGTAATTAGGTGTAATTTAAGGATAAATTGTATGATATAAAAATTAAAGACATATTTACAGTTACATAAAAAACTATTAAACAATTTTAAAATTATGTTCTGCATAAAACTGATAATATATCGATTAAAAAATTTTTTTATCTTGGTGATCATTATCTCGAATAATAAACATTGATGATTAAGTTCTAGTCAATAAGAATACTGGACACTTTTAATTTATGTACAGAGAAGATTAGTCTTTATAAGATGGAGTATTCGAGAAACGGTCAAAATAAACCACTTAGTAAATATTAATTATTTTTCTAAAACTGTGTAATAATTTAAAATCTTAAATTAACAAAAATAATTATGCTTTTCTTTAACCGGAATAAATATTTTTTGTTCTGCTAAAATTTAAAAATAGTAAAATGATTGGTTAATTGCGACATACTAAATATTAATCTAAATTAAATTTTTTATAAACATGCTACTACGATCTAGTGAATTTTGTTAATATATTTAATTTGCTGGCTGTATAAAAACAAATATAAAGTAACTGAATAAATACTTAAACTAACTATACATATAAATAGTTGTTGATGAAAATAAATTCTTCAAATTCTTTATAAGTTTACTTAAAATCAAAGGTCCAAGAAAAAAAATTACTTTTTCAAAAATTCTATCGTAATGTGGATAAAAATTTATCATAAAACTGAGCATACACTTACATATATTTGCATGTAATAAAAAATAGCGTTTACTCACATTAGTATTGTTAAATACTTCATATTTTTCATATAAAGGTTTTAGCTCCCTCAAAATCAAAATATTTAATTGTGTAGCAATGCCTTTATTAGGTATTTTAAATATATAAGATATTGCAAGAGGCCATTTATGTGTTTGTTTTCTTAAAGTCAAAGCACCAAAATTGTTTGTAATTATAAAAATTATAATTTTCTTTTAGAAAAATTGGGAACAAGACATTTGCAGTCAGCATTGTTATGCTCTTGTCAAGGAATAGCTTTTGGAACACGTGCAAGTTTGTCAGTAGCTATTGTCGCTATGACTGACACGAAATCAAAAAATACAGATTTTCCAGTAAGTAAAAAATATTCACATTAATACATTTTGTTGTAAGAAATCACTTCTGTATTCTGTAAACTACTAAAATGAAGTTTGATTAAAACAAATATTTTTGAGTAAAAAATTCCTACAGATTATAAATATATGTTTTAATGTAAATCATACTTAAGACATTAATAATTCTCAAGGTCTAAAAAGCTTTTTAAATATACTAAATAACTGAATTGATAGTATCGCTCTACAAGATTAAAAGATTTTACATTTAATAATTATTACTTAATATACAGTTAGATAGGAATAATTTTTCCGATTTACCATTTATAGTAACTTTTTTAAGAACATTTTGTATTTAGTTTAATTTAGAAATAATATTTTTTTGAATATTTTAAATCGTAAATGAACAAAGTTTTGTGAGACAAAGAAATATTTATCTCGACAATTACTGTTTTTTCGTACATTAAAGCTAGGTAAGTTGTCTATTTGCAGGTGTTCGATTGGGATTCAGAAAAGAAATCTCTAATCTTAAGTTCTTTATTCTGGGGTGCCGTAATAACACAAATACCTATAGGCTACATAATTAATAAAGGTGGCTCAAAAAAATTTCTGTGCTTTGGTTTACTATTAAATGGTGTAGCAAATATATTAACACCTGTACTGGCTTCTAGTTTTGGCTGGATTGCAGTCCTTTGCTGTAGAATTATCATGGGTATGAGTCAAGGCGCAGTATCGCCTTGCCTACATAAGCTTCTTTCAAATTGGGCACCACCGTCTGAAAGGGCAACGCTTGGTACGATATATAAAATTGTTATAATTTTTATTTATAAGAGAGAGTGTATTCAATGACTAATTCAAAAGTCTA
Organism: Eupelmus azureus; assembly: GCA_030522685.1. Lineage (NCBI taxonomy): Eukaryota > Metazoa > Arthropoda > Insecta > Hymenoptera > Eupelmidae > Eupelmus > Eupelmus azureus. The sequence continues at coordinate 25,669 of JAPYZA010003960.1, read as the reverse complement.
TTAATAATCCCATTATTGTTTGAAAAGAATAAGCGTATTTGTAATTAAATTATTTTTCAGTACATTCGAATTAACATAATTTTCCTAATTAAAGATTTTTTATGACATAATTTACGTTTTCAAAAGATTGTTATTGTTTTATGCTTTTAAGTGCATAGTAAATGTAGACTGTTGTAAAGTTAATTACTGCTATCGTAAATTTAAAGTTATTTGTCCTACCCATTGTTTACTTATATTATTCACATCTGCCATGAAGTATACTTATTTACAACTGCGATTATTATACTTTAGAAAATATTACACTATTAACTTTTCTAATTAAAAGCATAAATAATATTTATTAAATGAAAGCGTATTGAAAACAATTTTATTTTAATAAAAAGACTATTATGATCTACAAAAAGATTTGTTGAAAAGATTAGAAAATAAATCTTTCTTTTATACGTTTATTTTACATAAAATTTAATTGGAAATTTCATTATATTATGAGTTTTGTGAAAACTATTATAAAACTACGTTTAATTGCACATTGCGTTTATTTATCCACTGCAAATCTATAAGATAAAACTTTTTAGTGCTTCGAAGTTCTATTTTAGTAACTCCATTTTTCTACAATTTGCCTTATTTTTTTATTAAATTATAAAGGTTCGTTTGTTATCAACGGAGCACAGCTTGGCACTGTACTATTTATGTCACTTTCTGGCGTCTTAGCACAATCAAAACTTGGATGGCCTAGTGTATTTTATATTTTTGGAGCTGTTAGTATTATATGGTCAATTCTGTTTTGGTATCTGGGTGCTGACTCACCATGCGAACATCCCAGAATTTGTCCGAAGGAACTTCAATATATCGACAGCAGCCTTGAAAAATTGGACAAAACCATTGAATCACAGGTACTTCGTCTAGTTTATACTTTATAGTTTTTACAATTTAGGAACTTGAATTACTAAAAACTACTAACTTTTAGAAGAGCGTATCAAAATAAATAAAAATTTACTTCAATTGTAATTTATTTAAATAGTATTAAATAATTATGTTAGGTATAGTATGTATATTAAAATGTTTTTTTTCCTATTTAGGGATACAAATTTCCTTGGAAAGCAATAATAACATCATTACCAGTATGGTCTCTTATTATTGTTAGTAGTGGACAAGGATGGTGCTATTATATATTTTTAAATCTGTTGCCAAGTTACATGACGTATGTATTGAAATTTGATCTTCAAGAGGTACGTAATTTGTGTTTGATTTATAACAATGCATGGTTTTAAAGAAGGTACCATTTCAGAATTTACTTCAAAAAGGTGCCAATTCCTATCTTTTAAACATGAAGTTGATTTCTTTTTGAGGCAGATTTTGAAATGCTATTTTCTCCAAGACCGATAGATAAAATCCACTCATTTTCAAAGAAAGTCAGTTTATGAAAGGTGTCCAAATAGTCTGAAAATAGATAAATAATTTCTCAGATAAAAAAGAAGATGGAAGGTTATTTAAAGTCATCGTCAACGTCAAGACTAAGGTTACTATTAAATTCCTCGTAAAAAGTTACTACCGTATTGTTTTTTAAAAATATTTTTTCTGAGAAATTATTTACCTGTCCAAACTATTTAAACACTTTATATAATGAAATCTTTTTTATTTTAAATAAATGCATCTAGAAATAATATTTTTTACAAGTATAAATAAGCAAATAATTTATTTTATAAAATATAGGTTCAAAAATTAACATTAAATTTTTACTTGTAGAGTGGTGAATTATCTGCCCTACCGTATTTAGTTATGTGGCTTATGGGATTTCCATTCAGTTGGTTGTCTGACACTGCTTTAAGGAAAGGTGTTCCAGTGAACATTGTTCGTAAAACTTGTAATACCATAGCTATGTGGTGCCCAGCTCTAGCTCTGTTGGGATTGTGCCTGACTCATACAGACAACAAAATTATCTATGTTGGCATTTTTGTAATAACAATAGGTTTGAATGCTGGTGTTACTTGCGGACTAGAAATTAACCATATTGATTTAACGCCAAATTTTGCTGGGACGTTAGTGGCTTTTACGAATTCTTTAGTCAAAATTTGCGGCTTTTTGTCACCTATATTTGCTGGTTTTATTATTAAAGATATGGTAATTTTTTGATATTATAAATATAATCTATAATACATTGTTGAAATAATTTTTAATTTTTATTGATAAAGAAAATAGATATAAATATTTATTGTTATTACAGAAAAATGAACAGCAGTGGCACACCGTATTCTATGTAACGGCTCTAATTTACTTTGTAGTGAATACTGTATTTTTGTTATTTGGATCAGCTGAAAAACAATTATGGAATCACCAGAATATTACACCAAATTGCCACCAAAAGCCTAGGTTATCGATTATTTCAGCATCTCTTGAGGGCGAGCTTAGTATTTGTAACGAATGAAAAAAAAATTTATCATATTTTAAACAAAAAATGTCAATATCGAAAAATTCCTATTCTTTTTCGTTTATTATATTTTTGAAAATATTTTTATAACGAAGGTAAAGACACAAAGTGAAAATTCTATATTTATGTTCAAAATTAATATAGATTTATTTGATTTTGATTTTGTTATTTTGGAAATAAAAAGTAGTACAACGTAAAATTATTTTTAATTGAAAATTAAAATAATCTTATAAAAAATATATTTTGATATTATCAAAATCTTTTTGACAAAATAATTCGGCTCCTGAATAGTTTTTTTGTAATTTTTTGAAAACAGTTTGTATGTCACACACTGAAAATATGTGCAGGTATGCGTAATGTGCTCGTTTCAAATAAATACTTCGTCTCGTAACGAATGAATGACTGTTAAATCCCAGCTCAGTATTATTTTAAACGTCTAAAGAGTATGAAGTGAACAGAACAATTCAGACTTGTGCAAGGTACCAACTTTGATAAAAGAATACTAATTTAGAAAAAATGTTATAATAGTAAAAAGAAAGTAAGTTAATTCATAATTACATTTTTTTAAGTAGGCAAGAATGACTCAAGTGCTGAAAATTAACATTAATGAATTTCTTCTTCAAAATTAATTATATTTTTATTTTAAGTATAAATATGAATTTATTTATTACAAATAAGCATATTTTTAGGTAATTTAATTCTTAATCAATAATATCTAAATATAATCTTCATTCTTAATTAATACTATTTTTTGTTTGTAATCTTCTGTCGAAACATAAAACATTCTAAAAAAATTTAACTAACATTTTATTTTTAATAAATATTCTCTATAAACAGAAAAAAATGTAACTTTTTTCATTTTGGCACGTTAAATTTGTGAAAATACATACAAAATAATATTCAATCCAGAATTTTTTAGAATAGAGGATCATCAGTGCTACAACTTTTCAAAGAGGAAGAAACTTTTTCTTAAATTCTGTTCGAATAGCTATAACGTAAAAGTGAAAATAAGGAATCTAATTTAAGTTTTCATTAGCTTTCATTAAATGACTATGGGCACTGGATTTTATTCTTTACTTTGACTATACATGAAAAATCAAATGATGATAAAAGTCTTTGAAACTATAATGTGTATAATTCTTAAGGTATCAGAAATCGAGCCTTACACTTCATTAAAATCCCTTTCCTATACCTTATGATCTATAGTTTTAAAGACTTTTAAAAATATTTGATTTTGTACGTAATATCAAAGTTATCGAATAATCGAAGGTATCATTGAAAGACAAACGGCATATTTTTTACAAATAAGAAACAAAATAAAATAAATACAAAAAACAAATCGTCTACATTTTACCGTTTTAAGAATGAAAGATTTGGAAGTCTGAAAAGAAGAGATACTGAAATACTAAAATGAATTCTGATAGAAAAAAGAGTGAGAAAGAGAAGGAAAGAGAGTTTACTTCCTGTGTCGGTTGTGACAGTAAGCTTTATCTCAAATATTGTATAATTAAATTCCAAAAAAAACGAATGAAACACCATTACAATAACTCTGTTTTGCCTGGTAATATCTCATCGAAAAGCTAGTTATTAAAAAAATACTATTTTATAAGCCTGTATAAAGTTTTTTTTTTAAATGACGGCATTCTAATTAATTATGCCCAAGCAACTTCTAATTTTGTTATTATTTAAATGTTGAATTAGTTATTTTATTAAGCCTAAATAGTTGTGACCATAAAAATAAGGCGAGATAAAGTATTTTTTAACGTAATAAATAATAAAAGAGCCTATTAATAAAATTTAAATTAAATCGAAGAAAATGTGAATAAGTGTTAATAATTGTAGTAATAAGTGTTAATAGTGTATACTTAATTAGTTATTAAAGCAAGAAGAAAACGCTATATTTTGAATCTATATTTTGAATTGTTGTAAATTTTTTGTATAAATTTTCGAATTTTTTAATGTTAGTAAGTGTGCATTCAAGTGTAAATTTATTTCAATACAATTCGTCATCGACTGCTTGTAATATGCATTCATTGTTTTACTAATTAAGAAAGTTTAGGCTATACAAATCCATATAAAAGTTTTTGTTTCACAGTACTTTTTTAAATTACGAAGAAACAAATGAATTCTCTTTGATTATTATTCTTTGTCATAAACTTTTATATTAATTTTAAAATTTTATAAAAAGTCGATAATAAGATTCTAAAATAAATAAATAAATAATAAAAAGGGTGTTTCACAGACATTCTATAATATTTTATCGCGCAGTCCCATGATTGTATTAACGTCTCGTTTTGTGTTGATAAATGATGTATTGGTCTGGCATGTAAAATTGCATTTAAATGTTTATTCACGTTTTAACGGTATAATGTTATCTTGTATATGCATGATAGCCGAGTGATAAAGAATCAAGTCAAATTTAAGTCAGTACAAGTCAAATTTCTTAATCATTTGTAAAGAAAATGTTTCTCGACAACGAATCTTCAGGCAACAATGACAAAAGTATCAAAAAATTTGGTGCTAGGCATGTGCAAGTTTTACTTTTATTTTTGGGAGTGGCAATAACATGCGCAGGTCGATTTAGCATATCTGTAGCTGTAGTCGCAATGACCGATATTAAGGATGGCAATACAAATCACCCGGTACGTAAAATACATCATTAAAATTTTTAATTTACTACACTTTTTGTGGCTGCGAATGGAATAAACCGATGCTTAATATGCAATACACTTTAAAATTTTCCTTACAAAACCAATAAGTATTTTATTGTGCAATTCCAATAAAATTTTTAATATTTTTAAGCGATAACTTATACAGATATTTTTTTTGCATATAAAATGTTATTTTTAAAATGCCATAATTTATTCAGCAGCCAAGCTTATTCTTGTGTGACCTAGTTTTGTATTATGCAATATTTTAAAATAAAAATATCAAAATATCGATACTTTTCGACTTTTAAACAGTTTAATTTTAAACTATAAAATAATAGAACTAGACAGTTTCTCAATATTACTTATTGTCACTATGTTTTTTAACAATTATAAATAAAAATACACTGAATATTTAATGTTTAAAGAAAATTATTTAAACATAATTTCAGTTATCAATACAAAATCATGGTAAATATTAAATTGATGCATAACGAGTATATTTCATATTTTTAATTATTGTATAAAAAAAGTATTTAAAGTAAAAATGGTTCTGCTGTTTTAGTTTTAATATATTATGTTTTCATTATTTCCATTTTAAAATTTTTGAAGACTGAATGGGTATTATTTGGAAAAACTTTTTGCATTGAACTAAATTTATAATTTTTTATAATGTTCGATGTTCGAAAAATGATTATTCAAAGAAGAAAGCCCAATTTAAATTTTGAAATAAATTATAAAAAGATATGCGGTGACCTTATTGAAGGTTCTCTTATTTTGCTTATTTGAATGAACAATATATTAATATCACTTATTATTAAATGTTATAGAAAGAAAATTCTTTTTACAGACATTCAATTGGGATTCAGAAAAAAGATCATTTATTTTAAGTTCTTTCTTTTGGGGTTACGTTACGATGCAAATACCAAATGGATACATTGCCAACGTTTACAGTGCTCATAAACTTGTATGTTGCGGAGTTTTTATAAGCAGCCTTCTGAATGCATTAACTCCATTGCTAGCGATCGAATTCGGATGGATAGCCGTAGTTTGCTGTCGAGTCGCCATGGGCCTCGTGCAAAGCTGCTTGATACCCAGCACCCATACTCTTATATCTCGATGGGTGCCACCAATCGAAAGAGGCAGACTAGGTTGTTTTATCGTCAAGTAACATTGTAAAACAGTTGAAAATTGTCCGAAAAATAATCTGTCATAATAATTCCATTATTTGTTTTAAGCTATTAGGAGCACCTATATTCGTTGCGCCACAATTCGGAAACATAATTTCTATGACAGTGTCAGGACTACTTGCCGGCTCGAGCCTTGGTTGGCCTAGTATCTTTTATGTATTTGGATTAGGTGGGATGCTTTGGAGTGTACTATTTTATTACACTGGTGCAGACACACCTTCTAAGCATCCAACAATATCTACTACAGAAAAGAATTATATTGAAAACAGTCTTGGTACATCGAAAGAATCTATGGCAATTAAAGTAGGTACTATTCATTTCTGGTGATAATATGATTTTAATTCATATATTTTTTATCATTTTAATAAAAACTGATTTCCAGAAACTAAAAGTGCCATGGAAAGCAATGTTTACGTCGGTACCGGTATGGACTTTGATCATTACTCGCTGTGGTCAAGCGTGGGGATTTTACATATTTCTTACCCAATTACCATCTTATATTAAATTTGTTCTCAATTATGACGTTCAACAGGTTAATATATTTTATACTACTTATTATCTTATTGATAGTATGAACAGAAATAACAAGTTACACGAAATGCTTAGAAGGATAAATTATTTATCAGCTATGGAATAAGCCTATAACAATTTTGAGCACGTTCACCAACATATTACCTAGTAAGACTTTTCTAAGAGCTCGTTAATATACTTTAAAGCCTTATCTAAATCCTTTAAAGCTTTTTCTAAGATCTGGAAAAGATTTCGCAACTTTTCCAAGATAAATTCTCGGCAATACAGTAATAAATCGGGCTAACATTTATATTTAATTATATTAAAACGTAGGAAAATACGAACTAGAATATATTATCATAAATATTTTATAAAATTATGAATTGTTATATAATACATTTCTCGTTCTGTAATCTAAAATGCTACATACAACGATGTATTTTATATTAAATAAGTAATTAAATATTTAGAATTATACTTCAACTATAATATACTATTTAATGTTAACAGAGTGGCTTAATATCAGCTTTGCCGTACATAGTTATGCTGCTGCTGAGCGTACCTTTTAGTTGGTCGACCGACTTTGCATTGACAAAAGGTGTCCCTGTTGTAATTGTGCGTAAAGTATCCAACACGATCGGCATGTGGGGTGCAGCAGCTGCTCTAGTGGCGTTGTGTCTTATCCAAACTAACGAAAGAGTGATCCCGATTATCATATTGATATTGACGGTCAGCCTGGAGGCTGGCAATCTTTTTGGTTTTGAAGTCAATCACATAGATCTTAGCCCTAATTTTGCTGGTACGCAAATTGCCATCATGAATACCATTGGCAACGCGGTTGCGCAATTCTCTCCGATAGCTTGTGGCTACATTGTTACTGACCAGGTAATTTATTGCTCCAATTAGACGGAATATTTAAAATACTTTTTGCACGAATTAACTTTTTAAATATTTTATTTTCAGACAAATGTTAATCAGTGGCGTATTGTTTTCTATATAACAGCTTTGATTTACTTCTTTACAAATTTAATTTTTATTACGTTTGGCAAAGCTGAGCCTCAGCCATGGAATGATATTGCGGTGACAGAGTAAGATTCAATTTCATCAAAAAGTTTCTTAAAATAACAGAATTTATCAGTGTGATTATTTTTAGGCCCATCAGTCTAGAAATAGCTAAATGAATCACCGATGAGACGTACAATAAAATGATGGAGATGTATATCGAAAATTTTATAGCTACAATCTTTGACCTAGAGTTATTGTTAGGACTTCACCTTATGCGAACTTTATGAGCTCATAGTCTCTGCTTTAATCATACGTTTTAATTTAAGTGTTTTTTAAAATTTAATTTCAGAATTGTAGCTAATATGGCAGTCTTGCAAAGAACAACAAACTTTTAATTTATTATATATTACTCTGCGCTCATTTAATTATTTAATAGATAAATAAAATGTATAGATTAATATATTAAGAGACATGAAACTGATTTGTCTTTCTATTCAGATTTAAGATTACTTAGTACTTACTTTTATAACTTATCATAATTATTTGTACTTGTATATCATGATTGAATAAGAAATAAGTAAAAATCTATACCAAAACAGTTACATTTTATTGAAATATTCTTTTCACCATAACAATTATAACTGCACAAATATCTTACATTGATTAAACGAGTAAGAGATAAAGATTTACATTGAACCACTATTAACCAAATGAAATATCAGTTACAAGTTGATTTCCTAATAAGATGGATAAGTGTATCTATAAAGTAAATTACTTGTAAATAATAATAATAATTAATTTACTAAGTAGTGATTGTATCTAAATGTAAATAAATAGTTAAAAATAGTTTCTTAGCACTTAATTAGAACAAAAAAATTTATTCAGTAATAAGACATAATTAGTTATGTTGATCTTAGAAGAAATAATTAGTTTCACCGTACATAAATATATATTACTGAAAATTTACTAGTTAGATACACAATTTTATCATATATTAATTTTTGGTACATACTGTAATTAATTATTATTTTGAATTTTTTTTCATTTTAGAACAGTAATTTAATCTTAATTATCTGTATTTGCTTATATGAATTTAAATTAATTATTTTTAAATGAAATAAGAAAAGAGTAAATAAATTTAAATTTTCAAATAAATTTGCGAACTACACAACACTGGAATGATTTTTGTACAGAAACCTCACTTACTAGTAAAATAGCAGCACCAAATGACAGACACACTGTCTTCCAAATTTGAGTGCTGTTGCTACATCCCTAATTTGGGGAATGAAACTTCCAGAAAGTTTACATAATTGAAAAATGTCAATATAATGAATTTGAGATGACAAGTTAAATTAACTTTGTAATATTATACTTTGAGTTTCAAATACTCTATTTGTCAAATAATTGTATACAACTCATATTTATTATCAACTAGAATCCGTACTTATGTGCGCTTCGCGCACATGCGGTTATGGCTGTTAAAGTTAAAGTATGTCATTGAAACAATTCCAAAAAACAATGCAATTGCGATTAGCAAACTAATAGAAATGCTCGAAAAGGCATAACAATACTCATGATACCTCGCTTTTAAGAATAGAAGATTACAAAAAACAATGCAATCGCGACTGGCAAACCAATAGAAATGCTCGAAAGGGCATAACAATATTCATCGTACCTCGCTTTTAAGAATAGAAAGAATATGCATGCAAATCATTAAATGAGTTATGTTGCAGCTGTTGTATAAAAATATTAGTCGGGACTGCGCCGAAATCGAGGTGGCTGGTGTTCCACGTGTATAATCCAACTACTGTGTCGAAGATAGTGTAGTTATTTCTACAAACTTTTCGGTACACGTTTTTATGTGTGCGTTATTCGTTTATCGTGCCATTTACATAAACTTACGTAAATGTCACGATACTCGCAGGACTTCGATAAGTTATAATTTTACAGTTTCTTGGTGTACCAAAAGCTTTTTTATCGTTATCACAACTGCAGTAATGTTATAATTGTTGAATTAGTACATTTCGATACGGGTGTGGAAGGTGGTTATTTGCCCACCTTACGCACCAGTATCGAACCGTATTTTATACCACGAGAGCCGAAAAATCATCTTAAAGTTATGATTTTGAGGTTAGAGTGGTATAAATTAATTTTAAGAAACTAATTAAAAACAATTTTTTAAGATTTATTAGATTTATTATGTTATATAAATTTAAAATAAAAAAGATTAAGATTATTTTTTAATAAACTAATAATTTTTTATCTTAAATTTTCAATAACTTTATTCAAAAGAATTCAAATAGCAAGAAGTATAATATTTATTATGTTCAATTAGATCGGTATTTGTAAAGTAGTTTTCTAAGATTTGACAAAAAATCCCGGGTTAGAATTATTATTATATTTTTGAATAACTATTGAATCTTAATTCAATCAAATTTTAATTTTAATTTCTTTTTGCAATTTCTACGATTATTAGTGAAGAAAAATGTGAAAATTTTTGCATAGATTGCATAGATTGCTAAAATTAATCATTTATTTATAAGTTTTTTTATCTTTTTCATATAAATATGACTAATTTTAAGTGTACTTTCCTCTGAGAAGTATTAAATTTTAAGTTTCGGTTTCTTTGGAGTATCATTAATTTCATTTAGATAAAAATAAAAACAAAACTCATGATTTCTTACAGTTTGGTAACTCATTATGATCTCAGATTTTATCAAATCGGAAACACCTAACTTGAGTCTAAGAGGTTAACTAGAAAAAGACGTTTAATATTTGTAAAATTAAAAGGTTCTGATATGTCACCTTTGCTTTTAAGGTAAATGAATTTTTATCTATAAATATTGTTTCGTAGTACTAAAAAAATTCTATGCTAAAAAAGGTATTGTCATTCACGATATAAAAAATACATTTGGTAATGGTACATATATCAAAATTTATGAAAGTAAAAGAAATAAATTCGTATTGACACATGTTAAATGTGGATATGCAAGAGCTTTACATTTTGGATTCTATCGACTCCAAGATTTGCTTGTAGTTAATAATGAAATAATGATACTCCCAAAATTTTATTTATTTATTTATTTATTTTAAATTTTTAAACGGGCTAATAAGCCCTTCATACAAAGTAAAAATACAAAATTATATAGCAAGGTAAGAATTAATATACAAGATAATATTGAACAATAGGTAAGAATTAATATACAAGATAATATTGAACAATACATAGATAGAATAAGATTAATATTGCGCAACAAGTGATTTCAGTCTGATTTTAAAGATTGCTGGAGAGTCGACTGCACTAAATTCCCCCGGTAATAGATTCCATGATCTTCTAAGTCTGTTAATAATTTTCCAGAATTTTTAAAAAATTCCTGAGATATTTTCTTCTAGGATTGGCAGGTATAGTTTTTTTTAAATCAGGAATGCTTGTAAATAATTTTGATAATTAATGAAATAAATAATAAATAAAATATAAATAATAATATTTAAACAACAGCGTCATTTTTTCTTTCCTTCCTAAATATTTAAACAATACATACCCACATATGTATATATGAAAAAGTAGACAGAATATTAAAAAGCTACAAAATCGTAACAAAACAGAAACGTGTGTATACTAAAAAGTAAGAAAATTATAAAGAATATTTAAAATTTTGTCAACGTTAAGCAGATATAAACTTATATTTTTTAATACTTCGTTCTCTTCATACATTTAAAAAATGCCTGTCTTTTCCAGGGCAATTCTACCTTCATGTACATACAATTTTAAATTATTATAAGATAATGCAAAATATTCGAATGATAAAAAAATAAATTAATAAAATATTTTTCAAATGTAAGTTAAGCCTACTTAAGTCTACTTAAAGCATACAAGCCTTTTCTATTACTTATTTGAAAAAATTAAATATTTTTCGCTTTTCCGATTTTCACAAACCGTACAAATTCTGAACTTTGAATTTTTACAATCACAAAACACGAACATGTTTAATTTAATTTTGTAAGAATAAAATATGAATACCAGTCTTGCTTAGTTTATACTTTTGAAAAACCATACTTTTGATCTTGATTTTCATCGATACTGACGTTTTTATTTCGAAACCTGAAACTCAATATTTCAAACCCATCTGTGACTCAGGTTTTATCTAAACAGGAAGCTGCGAAAAATTGGCCGCTAGTACCTTAAGTATATAAGCAATGTACACCTTTTTTTAAAGTTAAATCTCGTCGGCTATTATTTGGATTTGCACGTGTGCTCTCTGACAAACAAACTTTACGAGTAACATCAAATATATTAATATATGGGTAAGATTATTTTATTTCATACTTTTTAGAGACTATAATTGGAATCTCCAAAAGTTTGTTTTATAAATTCACGGGAAACGTGCGTATTTTTTTTCCAATGTGTTGCTAGTTACTGCAAAAATATATTTTCTGAAATCTATATGTTCTGCAAAAACATTCAATAACAATAAGATCGAGTACCAGTATTTTTGCTAGTACTCGCGGTACCAGGCAAGTATACTTGCCAAACCAAATGTTATACCAATACCAAATAATAGGTATACCAATACCAAATATTAACGGAACCACCGTATCGCCGTCCTCTACAATTTAAAAAAAATTTTGTCCAATTCGGTCAACATCTCGCCGAGTTACGCGCAGACAGACAAAAAAAAGGTGAAAAAATACATACAGTACGAACGTATAACATCCTGATTTTTGACATTGGTTAAACAAACTAATAACGCACTAATTTTGATAACGATAATATAATAATTTCGATTACTTTATCCATTTATTTATATTTTAACGTTTTCGTATTATGCAATTGGTGCTCTTCGTAACTTCTCTGTAATTTCAAATTTTTGAACTGAAGTTAGCCTCTAATCGCTCGATATGTTTCATTGTAATGGTTTCATCGTTAGCTGGCGTACAGATTGATTAGGAACTAATATTACCTAGAAAATTTCAAATCGCACTCAGGGAATTACGGAGAGTACTGAGTGTACATTGAATTTAGAAACTCAACAATATTTAAAATTTTTTAAAAGATTACAGTAATATACAAACGTGCAGATTTACTTTAAAAGAAATCGAATATAATTAAATTGTAAAAGTGATAAAAGAGAAGTATTCTAAAGTATTTTTCATTATAAATTTTTATGCGACTCATTATCGCTTAAAGACATTATGTTTCATAGAAAGTACGACAGTAAAAAGAAGAATTGCAACTGCTTATCGCTACGGTAATTTTAAAAGTAATCATTACAAATATTTATTATTTGAGTACAAACAGTGTAGTTTATAAAAGTTTCTTGAATAGAATTTTAGCGGAGAGATTTATGGAAAATATGATAAAGTACATATTTCGGTTTAGATTTTGGTGATTTTTTTACATTTTTTAATTGATTGAATTAAGGTGGGATTATTTTTAACAGTTAATATTAAGTGTTGCAATATTATAAATGTATGTGAGATTTTAGTGTGAAAATTATTGTAAAATATGACTTTTTCGTGAATTTTATACCTTTTTCAATGATTGAATCAAGGTGAAATTGTTTTTGATAGTTGATATTAAGTGCTGCAATAATATAAATACACAGCAAAGTGAGTTTTCGTTTGATAGCTTTGTGATTTCAGAAATATAGAATTGAATTTCTAATATTAAGATGCTTAATATGATTCATCTTGCTTAATTGATATCGAATATCATAAAAAAGCATTACACTCTGTTTTTTTTAAAGATACAATTAAATAACTTTCAACGATGTCTGAAGTTACGATTCCGAAACAAATACCTGAGAATGAAATAAAGGTTTCATCAAAGGATGTTAAAGGTACATTATTTAAAGTTTTAAAAGATGATTTGACTATTTTTTTTGCAAAAAAACATAAAATACATTTTTTATACCGTAGACAAATTTGGCACTAGACATCTACAAGTACTGATCATGGCTTTAAGCTTGACGACTGGCTATGCAATAAATTTATCTTTACCGGTTGCAGTTATAGCAATGACAGACCCAAGAAATACAACGTCTAATTTTAAAGTACGTATATTCCAAAAAAAAAAATAAATAAATAAATAAATTACTGAAATCAAACAAATATTTAAAATTAAAAATTTTAATTATTAACGTCTTGATAAGGGAAGGTAATAAACCCTCCGAAACGCAGACAGAAGAATTTAAAGTTAAATAAATAACATCTTGGTTCGATGAAGATACAAATAAATATTTATTTAGAATAAGTTTATTTTGAAAGTTAATAAATATTTATTTTATTCAAATAAATTATTTAATACTCAATATATTTATGTTCTTATGTCAGCTCTTATAATTACGTTTTTATGATAATGTTTTCTAATTACAGTTTATAATAACTGTATTGTATTGCAATTAATATTATTTAATACTTAATTATTATTTTTATAAACCACTTAATTACTATTATAGTTAATTTATTATAAAAAATTATTTATAATATATTTAAAACATACCCATGAATCACAAATGTGTTGCACTGACATATTTTATCTCATATAAAATTCGTGTTTCTTACGTTAAATCGTTAAGATTTGAAATTTTTAGTCAAAAACCATAAAGTTTTCAGCTAAGGCATTGGTCAGCAATATCTGCCAAGTCTAATTTTTGATAAGCACAATGATCGATCGTTTGTTTGCGCGATCGTTATTTTTGGAAAACTGATTTCATAGGCATTGGCGCTGGACGCCATAGCTCATCTAATATATTCACATAAACTCTAACTTTGATATTTTCATAAATTGTACAGTATTACCATTGGTCAACGTCACAAATATCGCTAATCTTGAGTTCCTTTCTCTGGGGATACGCGGCTCTGCAGATACCAAGCAGCTACGTGGCGAGGATTTGGAGTGCCCAAAAACTTTTCGCTCTCGGGCTTTTCATCAGCAGCATTATTAACCTGTCATTGCCATTTTTGACAGATTATGGCGGCTGGATAGCCCTATGCAGTGGTCGAGCCATAATAGGCTTGTGTCATGCCTGTTTCTCATGCTGTACGCACAATTTGCTATCTAAATGGGCGCCACCGGCCGAGCGTTCGAGAATGAGTAAGTTTTTCGGGGCTTCCTGTTTTTGATGTTCGGTGATACGAGTGATTCTGAATTAATTTTTTAAATCAATTGAAAATAGGCTCATTTGTTACAACTGGGAGTGTTCTGGGAGCGATTTTGGCGATGTCGGTTTCTGGACTAATTGCTGCTTCTAGTCTGGGCTGGCCAGGAATATTTTACATTTTTGGTGCACTGGGAGTTACATCGAGTATTATTATGTTTCTTTTTGTAGCAGATGGTCCCAGCTTGCACAGGAAAATACATCCAAAAGAGAAAGAATTTATTACGAGTAGTTTTGAACAGCTTCATAATTACTCAACAACAGATGTAAGTGTTAAAATACAAATAAAGTTAAAATGTTCGTTTCCAGAATAAAATTTTAACTAGAATCTAAGTATTGTTGAAATTAAATCAATAATTTAGTATACTAAAATTAGGCTTTAGATACGTTTGATTAATTTTTTTATACAGGGAGAGTTAAAATTCAAAAATTTGAATACAATGTTTTATTATAGATAACTAACCCACCATGGAAAAGCATTTTAACTTCAGTACCAGTGTGGGCCTTGATCATTACTGAGTGCGGTTCAAATTGGGGTACATGGACTATAAATACTCAAATGCCTATTTATATGAAAAATATACTTAATTACGACATAAAAGCAGTAAGTAAACGAAAGCTTTCATTAAAATATATTTAAAACTTTAAGAGTCTGTAGAAGTCAATTATACATTATATTCTCAAATAGTAATACTAGTCAAATAGTAATTAATGATAAAACGATGAGATATTTGTCTTTTATTCAAGATCAGTTTATCAGTCAAATTTATTTGTTTTACATTTAAGCATCTGTACGAATGCTTAGATGTAAAATATGGATGCCTAAAATATTTTTTAGCGCTTGTGAACAGTTATTTAAATCTTTGCTTCAAACAATGCATATTGGTGAATAAGAGCATACATTGTTTTATTTTACATAAATAGAAAAGATTCATTTAAGCTTTGTTAATTATGAATTAAAAAATAAAAGTTAAATGCTCATTATTTTTTAATAGATATTTGTTATCGGTTCTAAAATACGTAAAAATTATTTAGTATTTTTAATTCTGTTTCAGAATGGTATGATTTCTACTCTACCTTACTTGGCAAACTGGCTCCTGAGCTTTCCTTTTAGTTGGGCTTCGGACTTTGCTACAAGAAAGAATATTTCGGCCAGTAGAATCAGACGAGTTTCAAATACGATAGGTATGTGGGGACCGGCCCTAGCCCTCGCTGCTCTTTGTTTAATAAATACAGAAAACAAGGTCTGGCCCATCGTATTACTTATCCTGGCGGTAGGATTAAAAGCTGGCACTGCTAGCGGGTACATCGTTAATCAAATCGATCTAAGTCCAAATTTTGCTGGAACCATTTATTCTGTGACCACCTGTTTGGGTACCTTAGTTAGTATATTGGCGCCCATTGTTAGCGGGGAAATTATAACAGATCAGGTGGGTAAAATAAATTAATTTTGGTTTTAATAAATAATTATTTTAATTGGTTTAGAAATTAAATGAGCTTAATTTAAATGCTTTTTATAGAGAGTTAAAGGAAATTGTATTGAAATATCATTGTGAAGTTAACAAATTAGCGCTTTTTATCTTTCCGTAATTTAAAGTTTTCCTATTGCCTTTGTTTTTCTAGTATAATTTTATGATAAAAAAGAAGTATTCAATCTTCATGAAGCTACTCGTAGAAACAATTGTCGTCACAATTTATTGCATATTCTATTCAAAGTTTAGAACTCTAGGAAGTGCATTTATTTGTTAGAAATAATTATGAGATATTAAGTGATCATATAACTTTTAGAAATTTATTTGTTATTTTTTTAAACTAAACCATCATCACATCTGAAGATTTTGAAAAATATTTCTTATGATTCATTTTTTTGTTTCAGACAAATGTCAATCAGTGGCACGTAGTTTTCTATGTTACAGCCTTTATTTATTTCATTACGAATCTTGTTTTTGTTATTTTTGGTAGAGGTAAAATTCGGTCATGGAATAATCCTGAACAGAAGATGCCCAATAAAACAATTTCTGAACCAAAGACTTTAGGAGTAAATCCATAATTTTTAATACTTTATACTGGCTTAACTTGTAAATAAATTTTAAATTATTTTTTTGTAAACACTTATAATTTTGTTTTGAAGGAAAAAAGATTTGTATATTAATTGTAATTACTGTATTTATTCCATCTTTTATACGTGATGTAAATAGTCACTGCCAATTGTTACAAATATTGTATATAATTTTTTTATAATTGTATCATAGTAAATAAAAACTTGTATTAATAAACTTTGAATATAAAATAATAAAATATGCTAAAAGAATAATGCTGTGTTTACTTTAATTACTTAATAAATGAAATAAAACTAGTGTGCGAAATATATATAAATATATATATATATATAAAATAAAATTTATATACATAATTTATATATATATATATATAATAAAATTTTAATTTAAAAAAGAACTGCAGAACGTTAATACCTAGTTTTATAATAAAATATATACATATTATCAATCATACACATGAAAGTACTAAGATCATCGTTATCGTTATCTATGACAGATACTTTTGATTACAATTAAATGTGTTATCAACTTCTTCTAAAGAGAACTTTAGCTCAATCTTGTTCATAATAATTCAGTATTGACTACAGGCTTTGTAATTGAAAGATTTCTTTAAAAGTAAAAAATTAGTTTTAGAAACTATTAGGAAATATGAGATACAACGACAAGAAAATCGATAAACCATGTAATTATAATTAACGTTTATATTTTTCATAAACATTAATAAGCAGTTTAATAAATACAATACAATTATTCATTTATAAAATTATAAATATAAATATTAATATAATGAATATTAAACAATTTATTAGATCTATTTAGTCGTAAATATGTGCAATTATTGCTAATATTTTCAAGCTTGGTTATAATTTATGGAATGCACACTAGCATGTCAGTGGCTATCATCGCAATGACAGACATGACACAAAATGGCACTTATTTCGAGGTAAGTTGTGAACTATTTAGTTATTATTAACTAAATAAATTTGCCTATTTACAACGCCAGTAATTTTTTAGAATTAAAACTAAACGTATAGTTTTAAAATAAAAACTAATAAAAAATAAATTTTGAATGCCGAAAACTGTTTTAAAATGACAAGATTGTTTTATGTCTTTCAGAAATTCGATTGGGACTCCAGTCAAAAATCTATAATTCTGAGTTCTTTATTTCTGGGAATCTTAATAATCCAAATGCCATGTTTTTATATTGCAAGAACTTATAATACACAGAAATTATTATGTCTTGGACTTCTACTAAACGGTTTTTTGTACATTTTAGCGCCTTTTATAGTTAAGCTTGGTTGGGTTGCTCTGGTTTGCAGTAGGGTAATTGAGGGTCTATTCCAAGGCTGTGTAACATCATGCATAAGTATACTTATCGCAAGATGGATGTTACCTTCAGAAGGATCAAAATCAGGTAAATTATTTTAATGTTATATGTATATCTGTGCGTGTGAACGAGTGTACGTGTATGTGCGTGTGCTTGTGCGTATGCGTATGTGTGTGTATGTGTGCGTGTGTGTGTGTGTGTATAAACAAACACTTATAATCAAGTTAAAAAAAAATAAATAAATAAAACGATTAAAATAAATTCACAGCCGATTTTCAAGTTTGCAGGATCATTGGTTTTAAGTGGATCACAAATCGGTATCGCGATGGCAATGTCTATTTCTGGAGTGCTTGCTGAATCTAATCTTGGATGGCCTAGCATTTTTTATGTATTTGGCAGTGCTAGTATAATTTGGGCAATAATTTTCTACTTTGCAGGATTAAAATCCTCATCTAATTATTTAAACCACATGATATCGACAGAAGCACAAGTATACATAACTTATAAATAACTTTAATTGAATTTAACATTCTGACAATATTTAATTTGGCATAAAATAAAATATTAATATTTTAGTAAAAATTAAAATAATGAACTGACAATCTAGAAAGTGATGGCGAAAAATTTTAAATTTTATACTGTTTATTTCAGATACAAGATGTGCCGTGGAAAGAAATGTTATCTTCAACAGCAGTATGGTCTTTAATTATTGTCACTTGTGGTCAAAGTTGGAATTTTTGTATGCTCATCATAGAATTGCCAATGTACTTAAAATATATTTTACATTTTGACATTTATCAGGTACGTGTAAAATATTACTTTTAAAGAATCATATATTTATTTTTATTAAGGAAGAAAACTTATAAAGAATATTTAATGTTGAAAAGAAAAATTTTATTGCATATAATTATCTATCTATCTATCTAAAAAAAAATCTATCTAATTAGCCCGGTATTGTTTTCATATATGAATCAAAACATTTTGGTCGATAAAAAGTAGTACATGCAAAAATATTTGAGCTTTTCTAGAATCGCGATCTCATTAGCCGTAGATTTTCTCTGGATCAACGGTCTGTGTGCAAAGGTCAATTCAAACAAAAAAGCATAAGTATGCTAAATTTTGCTTTGTGTTCGTCGTATCAAAAGCTACGGTTCGATACATGAGCGAGGAAATGATTTCAACCTCGCGTGAATTTTTCATCCTCGCTTCACTCGGGTGCAAACGCCCCCGCGAAGCTAAAATCACTTTCTCGCACTAGTATCGAAAACTAATATTTTTTCAATTAAAAAATTCATTTTATAACTGTAAGCTTTGACAAATTATTTTTCTGATACATTATTATAATGACTGCAATACACTACATAATATTTTATATTTTTATACATTTTTTAGACTGGACAATATTCTGCCATACCATATGTAGCTATGTGGCTTTTAGGTTTATTGATCTGGTGGTTATCAAATCTTGCTATTCGATACAACATTTCAATTGTAATGGTACGAAAGATTAATAACACTATAGGCATGTGGGTCCCAGCTATTTTGATGATTATTCTGTGTATTGTCGAACCAAGTAACAAAACCATAGTTGTGGTGATACTGACAATGATAGTCGTTTTTAATGTCGCCGTCAACTATGGTCATCAGATAAACCATTTGGATCTTAGTGCAAATTTTTCTAGAGACATTCTTTCTATTAGTATTACCTTGGGAAGTATATTCAGCCTATTTGCACCAATTGTATGTGGATTCATAATATCAGATATGGTAATTTTTGAGTATTATTTTATGATTAGTTTCAATTTCTCTTTTAACATACTACTCACTAAAATAAGTATATTAGGGGAAAATAAGTGGCTATTATTGTTAAAGTGAAAACACGTTTTCTACGTGTAAAAATTACAGATTTTAGCATGTGTCATATTTCGCGATAGCAAAACCATAAATAACTCGTTTATTAATTTTATCTAAAAGCAATTTTGAATATAAAAATTTAGATAATAATTTACACGTGATTCATAAAACTATTGTATTCGAAATTTTAAATGTTATATTACTTCTGAACTATTTAAAATACTTTAGAATGTAATATTTAACAATAATACAAAGTATAATAATAATAAAACGAAGTAGTATACAATTAGATATTAATAATTATTGTTATTAATATTCGAAGAAGTAACTAAGCGAGTTCACCTTGATTTCCGGTTTTGCCCGAGTTCACGAGCCTGTGGCTTGTGAGTTTGGCTTAAGGGAATTTTTAGACCAGATTATTAGAAAAATGCTGTTATTTGTTTTTTTTTTTAATGTCAACTTCTATTATTTCATTTCTTCTGGTTTGTTTATCTTTATTTTCTCAGTAAAGATACAATATTTAATTATATTTTTTTAATAATGTAAATATTATAAAAACTTTTTTTAATTACAGGCGAACGTTGAACAGTGGAAAAGTGTTTTCTATATAACAGCTTCAATCAATTTTCTTGCGAATCTCATATTTATATTATTTGGAGAAGTTGAAGGGCAATTTTGGGGGGAACTCGTATACTCGCGAAATCGCAATCATGCCTGCCGTATATCTACAATTACTTCAGCTTATAACATTACATTAAAAAGTGTATCTTCTGGCATCAGAGCGGATTTTG
The DNA here is from genome assembly GCA_030522685.1 of Eupelmus azureus. Lineage (NCBI taxonomy): Eukaryota > Metazoa > Arthropoda > Insecta > Hymenoptera > Eupelmidae > Eupelmus > Eupelmus azureus. The sequence continues at coordinate 4,696 of JAPYZA010003960.1, read as the reverse complement.
TTACAGATAATGATGAGTCAGAACTTAGCAATGATGAAAAGACCTGTAAATATAATTATAACATAGTATAGTGTAACAGAATATAATAGTAATATAAGATAATTTAATATTGTATGTTCATATTATAATGCGTTTTGTATTTCTTATGTATAAATTTAATATAATAATATTGTAAAAGATTTTGTTGTTGCATAAGGAAAAAAGCTGTAATAAATTTTCATAAAGTTTATTGCATTATTATAAAAGAATTTTTATTTTATCTACATGCTAATAAATAATTAATCTTTGTCAATTTAAGAAATTGAAATAAATAATTGGTTCATTGAAGGAAAGATCAATTGAATTTTATATCATTTACATACGTATTACTGCGTACATTCATAAAACACGATAGTGACCTTGACAATTTTTATGACTTTACTTATAAAAATATTTATTGATTAACGTTATCGTTATTTACAGTAAGATGACCAGATTACAATTCATTAAATTATAATTGCAAGGATTCTAGAATTTCAGAATAATTTTGGCGCTCATAGAGAAAAGAACGTAAGACGCAGGATTCTCTTAAGAAAGAAAAAGACTTGAACAACAATAATGGAAAACAAAGAAGATCATCACGCACCACTAAGTAACTTTTATTCAATTTATTTATTTGTTGCTTGTAACATTTTTTTCAAGTTAAGGTTGTACAGCAAACAATATTTATATTATTACTTTTTAAATTTGTACTTATTATGCTTATTTAATAATCAATGAATTATGAGTGAAAATACTATAGTCTATCTCATAGATTTACTTTACTTTCTGGGTAATCAAGAATGCATTTTTAACTCGAGTTTGAAGTGCAACGATCCTGCATCTATATGATATCATTTTATTCTTTACAATCATATTACTGTATGTCACAGAAAAATTTGGCTCGAGGCACGTACAGATCCTGCTAATGTTTTTTGCTGTGGCTATATGCTTTGCGCTGCGAGTATGCATGTCGGTGGCTATCGTCGCAATGACGAACAAGGAGTCGGCAAACCCGGCTTTCCAGGTATGTACGAGCGTGAATCTATTTATTACGTATGCAACATATTATAATACATTTGCTTCTACCATACGTATATACAACGTATTTATTGTAACTTTTGTTGTAAACAACCATTATTATTCATTCATGAGCAATTATAATTTTATATTTTAATATTATAAAAATATATATAAAAAAGAATTTATTATAAAAAAGATATTTTTACAAATTTCAATATCTATTAATGAATAGTTTATCCATACAATTTCTGAGCTCTTGCTTTTTAAACCAAAACGCCGAATGTAACATAGGAATACGACTGGGACTCGAAGACGAGAGGGATGATCCTTTCTTCATTCTTTTGGGGCTACGTCGTGACACACGTTCCGAGCGGCCTTATAGCCAGGACCCATAGTGCTCAGAAGCTGCTGGCCTTTGGTGTTTTCGTTAGCTCTGTTCTCAACATGCTAATCCCCTGGCTAGCCAACTACGGTTACGTGCCTGTTATCTGTACCAGACTCGCCATGGGTCTGTTTCAGGGATGCCTAATGCCTTGCGTCCAAACGTTGTTATCACGCTGGGTGCCACCGCTTGAGAGAGGCCGATTGGGTGAGTTATTGTAAAAGTCAGTGGTACAGCGATTGGTGGTTGAATTTCACGTAATATTCACTTTTGAATTAAAAAATACGGCATTCTTATTTTGACATATCTGTTCAATTATAACTATAATATAATTTAAAAACTAATATTGATGTGCTTATTTTGTATACACGGTCGAGTAATTCATCGATGACAAAGTTCATTATTACAACGTTACTAACTGATTTAATTCTGATTTTCAATATTAAACCTATTTCTAATACTTACTTTTAACATAGAAGACTTTATTATACATTAGAAATGAAAATAAGTAATTGAATTTCTTTATTCTTTAAATTCTCTATTGTATTCACATTTTACTTTTAGGCTCATTTGTGATGAACGGACCTCATTTTGGTACTGTAATATCAATGCCGATTAGTGGAGCTCTTGCAGCTTCATCATTCGGCTGGCCAAGTATTTTTTATATTTTTGGTATAATCGGTGTCATTTGGAGTACGGTGTTTTATTGCATGGGATCTGATTATCCTTCTGAACACCCGAAAATTTGTTCTAATGAGGTGCGGTATATCAACAGCAGTCTTGGCAATATGAATAAAGTTGCAAACGCTGAGGTTGGTACTAATTTTTTAAAAGTTTTACTAACAAATTTGTGGAAGCAATAAATTTTATGTTTTCATAGTAATTTTTATGAGATTAAAAGAAAATCTTATGAATATTTATTATTCAGTTAATTATATACATTTGCATATTAATGTGGGTAATCAGTATAATGACGTTTAAGTTACTGTCAACAATTGTATGAATTTTTTTAAAAGACTAATTTAATAAAATTTAAATTAATTTTTATTCAAAACTTTATAGGAAAATATAGCATGAAAATATAGCTACAGCATATACCTTGTTTTATTGTTTTAGAAACCAAAAGTTCCATGGAAATCAATCATGACCTCATTGCCAATGTGGGTTTTGATCATTGCCCAAGCTGGACATACTTGGGGTTTCTTTACTCTCCTTACGGAAATGCCAACTTATATGAAAAGTGTATTAGATTTTGACGTATCAAAGGTAAGGTTTTCGATGTTTCAGTATTTGTTATAAAATATTTTGTGGTTCTTACATATACGTCAAAATAATAACTTCTTTATAAATATTCTTTTTCATGAAATTATCATTCGACGATTAATGTGTATTTAATTTTTGAGTAAATTCTTTCGAAATAAAACTTTAAAGTTTGTTTTAGGATTATTTATTTTGTTGGATATTCCTTCAATGACCACTTTAAGAAGTGAAGTAAAGAAATGGCATAGATTAATTTTTCTTTTACTATGATTTTGTCCTACTGTTAGTAGGAATCATAAATTATATATTCTAGTACAGTTATTTAAGATGAGTTTGTTGCTAAAACTTCTCTACATTCGTAAAATAAAAGAAGTAGAATCTTTAACGTCATTTGGCTGTATATGTACATACAGTAATATATGTATATCTAATTAGTTAAGGTCTGATTTTAGGATTATGTAATTTAATATTATGATAAATTCTCTTCTTGATATAAAACTCTTCCTTTTACGAAAATAATTATTTACTGCATACAAAAAATAATCTACTCATTGCTTTTGACAGAGCGGTGGCATCTCAGCCTTGCCTTATCTTGCTACGTGGCTCCTCAGTTTTCCCTTCGGCTATCTTGCCGATTTCGCTTTGCGTAAAGGCGTATCTGTAGAGGTAGTGCGTAAGGTCTGTAACAGCATCGGTCTCTGGGGACCGTGTGCAGCTTTGATTGTGCTATGCTTGGTAAATACCACCAACAAGGTCATCCTAGTGGCAATCCTTGTAGTGGCTGTCGCCCTTAACTCTGGGATTGGCTGCGGGTTACAGATCAACCATATCGACCTAAGTCCAAACTTTGCCGGACCTATGATGGCTATCTCTAATTGCTTGTCCAATATTTTTGGTATTGCCGCACCCCTGGTCTGTGGTATCATCGTCGATGATGAGGTAAATGTTAATTTTTAAACTTTTGTGAGAATCGCCGTTACTTGAGTTGATTGGGAGAACTTATTTGCACCTAAAACTCTGTCAAGTTCTCGGTCAGTGAACTATCAATAGTACGTTTGGAAACTATCGTGAGAAAGTGATTTGACCCTCGCGTGGACGTCGAGGGTGAAATCACTTTCTCGCTCATGTATCGAATCGTATTTTTTTATACAACATGTACAAAGCGAGATTTAGCACACACGTCTGTTGGAGCGTGCGCGAAATTGAGCTTTACCCACGTATTAACAAAAAAATACTTTCCATCTGATCTCATTTCGGATTCCCATTTTCTGTTATGTGTAGATTGTTACTTCACCCTATTTCTTGGCCTTAATGAAATAAGTAAAATTAATAAATATGCATATGTAACATGATTTCAGAAAGACGTGACAAAGTGGCATATAGTCTTCTATATCACAGCAGCTGGTAAAGCTAATATCCAATCGTGGAACTATTCAGGGGGCCAGGAGAATGGAGTTCAAGCATCTCGAGTTTCAGTTATTTCTATAACTGGAGAACCGACGGCACTGTCTATACCCGAGAAGATCCAAGAGGAGTAAAGTTAAACCTATTGAGAAGCGAACTTTTGAATTAGATTATATATGTATTTCTAATACTTCAATGATGTTGAATGTTAAAGAAATTGAACGTCAGTTTTTAAGAATTCTCAATCGTAATTATTAATAATACTAGTAATATTAGTGACTTGATTTTTATAAATCATAATATGCATAATATGTAACATTATTATTGTTTGCTGAATATACTTTAGACTTTTGTAAAATATTTATTTTGCCATGCTCTTCAACAACCGTAAGTTTACGCGGTCCGAAAGTCAATTAAAAATTCAAATTTCGCACCAAAATTTATCAGAAAAAAATTAACTATTTTGCTTATAACAAACGATAAAAATTAAAGAGAGAATTTGAGAAATGCTTGAATAATGCAAAAAATTATTATTATTCAAGCTTTTCTCGACGTGGTGTTGTAACATAAATTTGAAATTTTGTAAAATGATAGATAATTACATATCGG
>JAPYZA010003959.1:0-14229 GCA_030522685.1 Eupelmus azureus | reverse complement strand
TGATAATATTGGATACGCTATTGGCGATTGAAAAGTTCAACGCCTTTGATTCGGTCAACAATTATTTATAGTGCGACAAACTCATTACGCTTGGCTTCTCTGATTTAGTTTTGTACGTGTATGGTTATAATGTATTTACCGCTACGGATCTGTAAAAACTCTCGATTAAATTATAAGGACAATATAAGTAGCTGAAACAAAAACGATTGCGCTAGTCTATTTTTAGATCTATTTAGTAACATTAACTATTATTAAGTGCAGTCGTGGCATAAAGTCGGTTTTACTCTTCACTACTGGATCTTATATTTTTCTGCTCGACATACATATAGTTTGGGATTGTACTAATGTGTTCTAATAATCTTTAAATTTTTTATATGTAGATTTTACATTAATAAACTGGATAATTTTAAATAATAAAAAGTGTGTAAAGAATTTGCACTTATTTTGTTTTATTGGTATAAAGTTAGATTACTGAAGAGGGATGAAACAGATATTGCTCCAGTTTTGGTCTTCTTCTTTTCCAAGAAGTTTTTAAGAATTTTGTTCCTTAAGAGGAACACAGGGAAGTTAATTGATTTTTTTCAGCATTTTTTTTAGGACAATCTTTATTTATTGTTATTTGATTTTCTTTAATATTCTGCATTTAAATTTACTTACATCTTTGTTTCTAAATTTAGAAAATAGAAAAAAATAATTAAAGAACGAAAAATTGGCATCAAAGAAAACCGATAAATAAAAATGAGAATGAGAGTATAAAGAATAAAAGAACGAGATGCATTGCGGTAAAACCGGTTAACGTAATATCCTCGCAGTCACTCTCGTATGCATAGAATTTTCCAATAAGGATAAATACACGCCCATAGCTTTCAAAGACATCAAACTTTGTTTGTCGTTAAAGTGAAACTTATATTTTTTTCATTTAAAGCATTTTTCCAATACGAACTTATATCCGTTCTTTTTAATTAAAGTTAAATCTTTGCTATTAAAATGAAAATAATATATAATAATAATGCTAAGGTCTCAAACAAGAATTCTGGATACTTTGATTAAACATTTTAAAAATTAATTGCTGTATTCAAAAATTAAATGCATAAGTAAATCTTAGATATTTTCACTAAATTTTACATATTTTTAGATATTTTTACCAAATTTTAAATATTCTTGGAATTGTAGGGATAATAGGTGATAGGGGCGAAAGCTACTATTAGAGAGATTACTGTAATAGTATCTTTCAACTGTTGACTTCCCTAGCCAAATACTTCTCGGGAAAAAATTATTAGTAAAAAAAAAATATTAATGTTGTCATTGGTAAATTGGAAAAATGAATCATTTGAATAGAATTGTTAATTATTCTATAAAATCTTTTGATTTATCGAATTTTTTAATTTTTATTTTTTACAGTGAATAAATGTAAAATAAATTTCAATTTTAATTTAGAAAATGATTGAAATTTTATGAAAAAATATTATTACCATAAACATGAAAATCTCCGATTTTATTTTAGCTTCATTTGTACGAGAGTCCAATAATTCAATCCTAATAAATTACTCGTTAAAAAAAATAATAATCACGAAGAGCTCTCTTTATTTACCACACAGCTTTAAAAATCGATCTCCTTATTGCAGAGCATCCGGGCGTAATCTCTGGGTGCAACTATTTAACTCGACTTGTCAATTTCGGCGCCTATAACGACCAGTTTACTCCTCGCCCCACGTACGCGTACACACTCCACTGGTGTTCCGATAAAATCCGGTATTTGCCGTATTATTTACCCGCTTCGATCCGACTTCACTACAACCTTCCTCTGTCTCTTTCTTCTTTTTTCGCCGTTGCGTCGCTTTTTTCCCTCGCGCGTTTCTAGATTTTCCGGTTTTTCCCGCGTGCAAACACGCGGCGTCGCTTAAGCTCCCCTCGTCGTTTATTCTTCCTGCCTGGTTCTTTTTTCCGCTGTTCGGTTCGTTCGCTGGCGCGTCGCACTAGTGAACGCCATTATTGGATATCGACACCTCGATTCGGCGCTGAAGCGATCGGCGCTTGTATAGAGCTTAATGACGGCGGGATCTCGCGTGCATTAGAGTCGGAAGTGTCTTTTATGGAAATCGATGACGAGGGTTATAGGGAGCTGCGAAGGGATGCGTTTTTAGAGCTGGATCTGATAAAGTATTTTACTTTAGGAAATTATTTTCGATATGTATTTGATGAATTGATTAGGTTGCGAAGATGTTTTGTACAAGTAATGTACACACAATACACACAATACACATTAAATTAAGGTAATGATGCATTCTTGCTCATGGTTGGAATAAATTTAAGTTTTACTAAGAAGTTTATTTTATAAATATTGCTCGAAGTGATTTTCATGCATTATTGAATACTATTTTGTATGAAAATGAAAGATTTAATGTGTATTTAAAATTTTTTATTTTTTCATTAATATCAATATGCTTGTTAATGATTTGTAAACATCGTTATAAAGGGAATTTATGAGAAGTCTTTATTATCATTGAAAATAAACAAATGCGGTTTAACGCTCTAAGCAATTATTTCCAGAAAAGAAAAAAAATTATAAAATGATATGCGAGTGTCAGCAATATTGGTTTCTACGAATCAATCTTACGATCTTGAATATAATTGCAGAATACACCTTATAAGAGTCATGTAATCATGTATTAATGTGGTAGAAGTATAATTTTATTATTTACTGTCTATTTAGACAAATAATAATATTTATTTAATAATAAATCCTAACATTTAAAAAAGAAAAGGTATTTTTATTTATTCGTTAATTATTTCAAATACTTTATTTGAATTTTTGAATTTCCGTGAAACATGAATTAGGCAATTTAAAAACTCCTATAATATTAATAATTGTTAGAGGAATGTACAGTATCTCGAAAATAGAACATTTGTTATAGATACTTTATAATGAGAAGCGTTCTGTCATTTTTGAGCTACCCTGTATATTTATTTTCAGTTTTCATTCCAGTTATTGATTTTATAAATAATAAACTGGCATCAAAATTAGATTTTCCAATTTCAATATAGTTCAGTGATATTCTTCTGATTGAAATTTAATATACATAATCAAATCAATTCTAATTAAAATTTAATTGTGGTCTTTTATCTGTTAACTACTGAATTAATATTATCAATCTTCATCACAAGGATCTTTAAATAAAAATTTTAATCAGTTACATTTAAATTTATTTATGTTTGTATTTTAAACATTTATACAAAAAAATTAATTTTATTTTCCTCAATTAAAACACACGTTCCTCAAAAAAAGTCCTTTTTACCCCTTTACTTCCACCTTCGATTTATGTTCAATTAAGTACACACTTGGTACAATACCTCAGCAAAGTGCAGCACCTCCAGTGCGTACTGTAATTACTCGAAGAGCGCGCAGATAAAAATGACGAATGAAACGGCCCATTCAGCTGTGCGAAGAGGATAAAAGTACGACAGGCGCATAGGCCATTTGCGCGCTGCGGCGAATAATCATTTATAGCGCGAAGCGAGATAGAGAAGATGAAGGCATGCTGTGGCATAAGGAAATGCCAGAACTTCGTAACTGCGCAACGGGAGATGCGATTCCTTTTTTTTTTTTATTTATCAACGGTGGTTTGCTACAGTGGCTTGAGTATATACTGCTTTTTTGTGTTCGGACGCGACGGTGAGCGCGGAAAATCGCCGAGGCGTCGCGTTTATCATCAGTAGCTTCTTTATGTTTATGGTAAATTATACGCGCGATTTCCTGTTTGTATCGCGTTTACTGTATGAATTAATTTTTTCTTGCGAATGCGGACTTAAAAAACTGTAGTCGTGGTTATAGCATGATGGTCGTCTTGTGTATATATAAAATTTTTATTGTTGCAATTTTTTGAAATTGCAAAGATATATTTTTTGTAGAAAATGTTCTACGATATAACGGAAGGCAATGTTACATAATCAGGATATAAAATTCAAGTTCCCTCAGTGGTTCAATTGATGTGTTTGTAGTGATCCATCAATTTATATTAATATGTTTTGTATTTTATTATTTATTAATTGTATTACTCGATTATTCAAATTCATTCATCTTAATTTTGAGTCGAAATGATGCAGTTACTGAATGAATGAAGGGCTTTTAAATTAATGATGTTACGTTTTAATTTGTTTTTATATTCAATGAAATGGTAAAACTAATTTCTATTGATAAATGCATTTAAATTTACGATTATTGTATTTATTAAGCGGTACAGTCATTACAATAATATGTGACTTGGAGTTCTAAGTAAAATAATTTGTATTGAGTGTAGACGGTGAATCATCGGGTTCTTATCTGAATCTTAACAAGTTTCCAGGAAATTAGTTTTCAATTCATGCATCCGTAAATTTTGAAACATGTTTCTCAAATCGATTGAACAATGTAGAAAAGAAACTTTGTTAATTGTACAAATATTTTTATCTTGTTTAATTATATCTGTAATTTTATTCTGATTTCCTTCCAATCTTAGATATGAAAATCCTCTTAATTAATTCCCAGATGTCGGCAGTAATTGTTGAACAATGGTTTATAAAAGTTGGTTGTTCATTTTAATTTGTTTTGTAAATTTTTTACGTTTTTTAAGGAAGAAATTTATTATTTAATTTAATAGGTTTTCTTCTTAAAAAATGTATAGTTTAAGGAAAAATTGTTTTTCTTTAAAATCATTTCTCAAGTTCTTCAACGAAATTACTTTTGTTCAATTACATGTTTTGATCAACATATTTATCTTCTAAACTAACCGCAAAATTAATTCAAACAATCACTTGCACCACCCTTAAATACCTCAACTGCTTAGTAACAAATCAGAATAGATAAACAACAACTCACATATATACATACGCACACACATACACGCACTAACCCACACAGCCGCTTAAGCATACATCAACGCAACCCTCAAATAATAATGTCTGGCAAAATTAGCTAGTTTCTAACCTGCATTTTCGCTTGCTCCATTCTGTTTACGGTGAAATTCGTGTTAAGTACAATAGCCTTCCCATTAACGACAACCGGCGACGTTGGATAAACACACGCGCGCGGACACGAGAGAAATCGTTCAAACAGCTGTCTCCGCGCTGTTCAAGACCAGCAGGTCGGTTGGTTTAGGACCTTTGGCGCGCCCAGACGTATCACCCCCACCTGATGCTGGCGCGATTGGCTTTTATAGCCCCGGGCACTTCATATTCTTCCGCGACGGTAAACAGTTTTTTGCAAAAGATACCCGGAGAGTGGAGTTTGTTTAGCGAGGATAGAAGGGGCGGAATTGTAATACTTGCGCGAAGCTTCCTTCGTTGGGTGCTTTTGGTTGATTTTAATTAACGAGTTTGTTACTGCATTACTCTTTGTTTGTTTAATTGTTTGGTGCTGTTTTATTTAGACCATTGGTTAGATAATGTTTGTGATCTTACTAGGAGAGGTCCAGGGTTCCGGATCACGGATTTTGCTTGAACTTTGGGATATGTTTTCAGATGTTAAAATATGGAGAACACCGAAATTTCAGACCCTAAGAAGCTTTAGAAGACTCAAGTTATTCATATTTTTAGTTTTATTTTAACGAAATACTAAAATAAACGTTATTTTTCAAACCTTTTTTTATCTAGCCTAGAGAAAACTTGTATGTATCTGCAAATACATAAAATTAAACTAGAAGAAACATGCTTTCATTTGCTTTTTCAAGAATAAAAATATTCTTCTTCATTTAAAAGTTATAACAGTTTACAGTTAGAGATAAAAAATGTACAAAATAACGAGTAAAATTGGAGCTACAGTTTTAGTACATTTTCGTTGTTTAACTTTGAACTGTTACAGTAGTGAATATTAGTAAAGCTATCGTTTCAATTAAATAATAAAAATATATTCTCACATCTTAAGTATTAGAAGAGCCAAAATATGTAGATTTTTTGTTAATTTTTATTACTTTATTTTAACCTTTTCAAAGATACATAAAATTACTACTTTTTAATGCTGAAATAAAACTAAAAGCTAAGAAAGTGCTATCCTTTTTCTTAGTCCAAATTTGATCTCTTCCGAGAAAGTGCATTTTTTCTCTAATCTTTTAATACGACACAGCGGTTCGCTATTTCGTGCACCACTCAAATAAACATTAGAGAATTTGCGCTTGTGCGCGTAAAATTGATTACCGCGCGTTAATCGCCGATAAGAGAGTTGGTACTTGTAATAATAGTTATTCGCAGGCGAGCCCTTGGCTTGCTCTAACTTCCGCGTGACTTTGATGACTCATTTGAAAGGAGATCTTATTACGCGGGCTTTCAACTTTATGAGCGTCCAAGTGAGCATGTATACGTTCAGTCCGTTATAGCGTAGTGAGTAGCTCCATATATGGGTAGATACGTATTTGCCATGCTAATGTCTGGTGTGATACCGCATAGTCACTGAAGAACTAAAAGTACTACACAAATAAATGGTTTAAAGCTATGTAATTTGCTGTGTGTTCTAAAATAACATAAATATTTTTAAAAAATTAGGCAATATTTTATTAAAAATTTGTCTTGGTTTATATTGTTTTAAAGCTGTTTAGATTATTGAGATCAACTTTTAGTTCGATAGTAGACATTAGACATTAAATCTCATTGTCTAATTCCGAATACGGATCGAACACGTAATCAAAATTTTAAGGGAAGTATATGTATATGTGCCGGAAAGGCGGTATGCATTATAGAGATTCAAGTTTTAGTAGTCGTATTTAGAATTCTTGAGCTGGAGATGTTCATATTGTTTTATTTAAAATGCTTTATTTAATCACTCAATCATTTGCAAATTACATTATTAAGAAATATTGATATAGTTTTCTATACAAGTTTTACACTGTCCCGGTTTCATAAGTAAAAATTTTTATTAACAATTTTCACTTTTACATTAGGTAAATAAAAGTATATTCTCGTTTTTAATTCAAAAATTTTTAATAAATTTTTTTTTTTATTTGAATTTAGAAATGTTTGATTATACGATGGAAAACTGTACTTTTGAATTGAATAAGTTTAAACTTTTTACAATTAATTGTATGAATTTTAAACAAAAGGAAACATTAAGTTACCTGCTTTCGTCAAAAATTCTATATATTCATCTGCTGTAACAAATTCATGAAACTACTCAATTTTATTTTTGTTATCAATAAAATGCATGAAAAGTTATAAAGATTGTATATTAATGAACGGATTTATATAAGACACAAAAGAGAAACAGACACGAAAAAAAAACGCTACACTTACACTAACGTAAAAAATAATTTTCAACCGCTGATAAAATCTCATACATTCAGATAACGCATCAGTACGACCCCCATCTACGAATAAAAAGTATTCGACGATTTTCGTCGAGAGCGATTTCTTGCACGAATCTCAGGAGTACGAAGGAAGTAAAAAATGCGATTTTTTTCTTGATTCATGGTCACGCGCGCAGCTCTCGATGTAGTGCCAGTAGCCTGCGTTTGAAAGAAGCGTGAATTATCGCTGAAACTTGTGTAAGCGGAATAATAGATAAGTCGGCAAAAAAGGAAAGGGGTGAACCGAGTCCATATTGTTATTATCTGACGTAAATCTTGATTCTCCAGCCGGGGTCATTGCTTACTTGAGATTGAGAAGTTTCTTTTAGGTTGGAAATAAATATATTTTTCATTGAAAATCGAAGATTTTAAAATGTAATAGATACGAAAGACCATTGTTCATATACATCAACAAACAAAAGAATAAAAAAGCGACTGCAAGGAACTGCAGATTTAAAAATTACTACGTTATACAACACATATTATTAATCCTTACATGAAAAATAATAACAAATTCAGCGATCATGTAGATGAATTAAGTTTTTTTATTCTGCGGTAACTTAAAAAACAACAAAAATTAAGTTAAAGAATATCCTTTAGTATCATCTCAGAGTAGTGTTCAATTTTCCAAGCCTAATCCAATCGTCTCCTCCACTTACACCACTTATCCTTGCGCTCTCGTAAAAGATATTGCGTCTAATGCATCACACGCACCGTTCCACCCGATATCACCCTACCTCTACATGCACACACCAAGCCATCATCGGCACTCGAGTCGATCTGCACGCATGCAGGTTCGGTGCTAGCATGTTTAATTGCAAAACGCAATTACACCTGTCGATTACGCCAAGTGTTGCTCAGTAATATATAACCAGTATATCGCTGATCTTTTAAAGACTGGGGAAAAGGGAGGTCTAGTGATGCGTGAAGAACGTGTGAGTAGTAGCTTTGAAGACAACGCGAAAGCATGGTTTTATGCCTATGGAAATAAAGTAGAACTTTATTTTTGGCTAATCGGCGGCAAAAATGTCACTTTAAGCGGTGGTGTACTAAAATCATATATTATGAAACAAGGAAAGTAAAATTGGCAATTATTCGTGGGCGGATTTGGTGTTAAAGTGAAGCGAAATTTTATTTTTGATTTATTTTTCATTTGTATATATATTAAAGAAAAATTAACCAAAGAATCAAGGAACACATTAGCAAAGTTGAATTGGAATACCTCAGCCAATCTGCATCAGCAAAGGTTCATATTGAAACAGGAGGAAGGGAAACTAAATGCGTTCTACGTAATACGATTATTATTCGACAGTGTATAATCAAAGCGCTTAGCATTATTTTTAATAAATTAGGATTATGAACTGGACACTTACAGAATCAATACGACAATGTCGAATCGCTGAAGCTAGAAATTAGAATTTATATTCCGAACCAGTCGCTCGATATCTGGTATGACTTTTTAAAGAGAGCGGGAATGTATGAAACCGAGGATAGATACGGAGAAATCGGACTTCGGAGATGTTTAACGATGAATAGGTATTGTAAGTTAAAGTACGAATGTAACAAGTAAAACCGATTATAACTTCAAATCTATCTAATGAATAATGAATATATTCAAAGTTCATTTCAGTGCTTAAACTTGATGAATGGTTAAAAATTAAGTTTTTGATTGATTTCTTTTTTTGAAAATTTATCTTTTGGTTATTTCATATTAGTTCTTCTACTTATATATTCGTAAAGAAATTTAAAAATCGAATAAAAGTGCTAATAAATTTATCAATAGTCAAATCAAAATCGCTTACAAAATAGAAAGAAAAAATAATCGAATCAACGTAACAAAACATTTTAAAAATAACGCACACGCTAGCCTAATTATACATTATTTGATTTACTCTCCATAATAACAAATCAACGATACGATCACCATCCCTATGCCAATTACAAGGAACAGTTCCCACATCGAGTACGTATCTACAAATTCATAAAAACCCTTGCAACGTTGACTCGAGCTTCTCTTAACTCCAAAACCTTTGATTTAACTCACAAACTCCCGTCCCAATAAATAATTCGCCGCGTAACTATCTTTCATGCTGAATATAAAATTCTTACGTCCAGCAGAAACAGAATGAGAACTCGCGACAAAACTGCCCGGTTATATGAAAGGGAAGAGCAATCGAGACGGAGGCACACGAAGCCAGTTAGCGTGGCTTTCTTCGCAGCTCGCTGTATTGAATCATCTTCCTCGTGCTCGCACGCAGCTAGCATTCTTATGTGCTACCTTTATTGTTCTCGCTTCTGGCGTATTGCTGCATAGGTACTGTGCGAACTGCCTCTCGCTTATGCGGTCGCTGCCTGCTGCGTGTGTACATGGATATTTATCTAGAGGGCAGGGCGCATGCTACAGTTGGCGTTTTGCGGCGCTGTTTGTGGACTATTTGTGAATTATAGTTGTGGACAAAATGGGCTTGTTTTTGTAATTTTTAGGTATGCTTTTCAGTTAAAATTTATTGTTTTAATTTAAGTAGTTTTTTTTTATTTTTGAATTTTTAAATGTGGATTAAAACTCTAAAATGTGTTATAGTTTTAATTATTAGTTTGTTTAACAGTAAATGCACTATAATGTTGAAGTATATACGGCAGGTATTATTAAATAGATAATTAAATTATATGAATATATTAAAACTCATTCAAATCTTAGATTCAAAAAAATGTTGTCGATGCAAAGATTTCTACTTGCAAATGTACAATATTTACAATAATTTCTTCAATTTTTCTACAGGAGTAACATTCCTTATTGAATAAAAACATGTAAGTATTGTTTTAAATTGTCACCTTAATTATTGTTTTCTTTTTCTTTATATATAAGACTTTATGAATTCTAAAAGACCTACAACTTTTATATCATGATTATTTATGAAAAATCATTTTCTTTTTAAATATAGTCAGAAAATCTGTAACGAATAATCATAAATATATAGAAAATCAACAATATTTATAAATTATAAGTGAAATACTAACGATGACAATGCAAATTAATGAAAAGAATTTCTATTCGACCGTACATGACATTCCCCTTCCATTGTGTTATAACGCAAGGCACGAACAATAATTTTTCGCATGATTGGCGCAATTGAAAATCATGACTGCAGATTATATTACACGGTGCTCAGTCAATCGCGAATGAAATAACACGCCAAAAATCGTCATCGCTCGTTTATGTACTACGTTGGTGTAGAAAATCATTGGTTCGTATGCGCGATGTCGAGTTGACCGGCAAATTTTTCAATTCAACGTTTGACTAGTGTACATCCCATTGACTGCGAGAATCAAATAACAATTTGCAAGGGATGAAATGATTTTTTTTGTGATTGCGGTAATAATTTTTCGATCATCAATTTCCTAGAAAAAAAATAATAAAAAGGATTTTTTCAATATCGATGTTTGTGGTATATAAAAATATCATTATTTTAAATACATTATTTACAAAGCATTCATGTACATGTAATTACTAGTTACGTAGATTATACACTCATATCTATAATAGGGTTGTTGCAATAATTTCAGCTGACGTATTTATCGCGAAATTCGATTATCATTGGGCTTCGACTCACATTATCCAGTGATCAAAGGGTGTGACAGTATTTCATTGCAAGCATGATCCTACTTATAGTTACGCAAATTTCGTCTATATCAAAACTGAGTAATCGTTATCACTATTTATAAAATTATATTTTTGCAGAATTAAATTACGTTTACTTTTTAAAATAAATAAGTAGTGTTATAAAATTTTAATTATTATGATCTTGTCTACTGTATATGAATAAATAATTGGTAAAGTTCGTTTATTTATTATAACAGTTCTAATATTAATTTTCCTTTAATTTATTTATTATTTTTATCATTTTTCTATCTAATTTCTGCAAAACCAATATTCACAATACTATGATGAATAAACGTGAGATTACTTTTTAATAACATAGCATATATTATTACAAAAAAAACTCAAAATGAATATGGATTCATACAGATTTGACATGTTTGGAATAATAACAATCGTTGTAAATACCGACATATATAAACTACCACAGGCTATTGTGATCTATAGATTTCAAACATATAAAGTTTAGTAAACAAAAAATATGTGGACATAATTTGACACAAGATATTTTCTACATTGGGGTCATTGCCCCCTTTCATCAACAACCGTCAAACGAACCCCCTAACCGACTATCCCCCTCTGAAAATTCTTGCTCGAGCTCGGGTCCAATGAACTTTCTTCAAATTCTCCGCCCTACCCACAGCCAAAGGAAAACCAATTTCCCCTTACCTCACCCTTCTGAAAACTCGCTCGCTTAATCAGCACGCACTCCACAAAGACTCGCTATTGCGAAAAATGACGCGTAAACAGAGAGGGTCTTGGTTTCAAAGTATATTCAGCAGAAGACAACGAACGTACGCGTTTGAGCACACATTACCCATCGAGTATTCAGCGGCAGAGTGCAATTTCCGAAGGCGGCACCCCCGAGGGCTCGCGAAGCGCTCGCCGAGGGTAAATATTTTTCGAGAGGGAGAAACGCACAGACGCGTGTTGGCGTGTATATAAGACTGGATATTCGACGCGTCTTGAGTACCGCACTTGTTCAAATAGCGACTAGTCTTGGGGATAGTTTTTCGTGATTTTCCGATGAAGTGTTGTGTGTGCGTAGGATCGATGGCGTAGACGGGTTTCGAGGGTGTAATGGTATCGATTGTTTGCGAAGGGGATATAATAGCGACGGTTAGGAAAATAATGGATGCAACGAGTTGAGGGGGTCGAAAGGTTGCTATAGAGTTGAGTGGCCGATGGAAGTCAGTAGTAATGGAGAGCGTGAAAGTGCCTTCGTGAACTTCATAATTTCCTGGATTGTAACAGTGTTGCAGCTAGAAAAAGTTTGGCCTCTGTAATGGAACGTAATTACTTTATGTTTTTTTTTTTAAGCAGAAAGTGAGTTAATAACGCGTTTGAGATAATGTATGTTACTTAACATAATTACTATTCTGAATGCTGAGAGCAAATGAAATATTTTCGAAAAACGTAAACCAAGTACAGAATATTAATTCTGCAAGAATTCATTAGTGATAATTCGCATTAAATGCATTGTAAAACTAAAAAATCTAAAAAAAAAAATCATTTTTTATACAATTTTATTGAACTAACCATAATTAACACAAATTATCGTTTTTATTGTTAACATAATAAACTGAGAGACTTTATAAAATAGAATAATATTAGTATTTTTCTTGACTTAAAGAATAAAAATATTCACTTTTCCTTTTTTACGTACAAAACACTTCTTAAAAACTTATTAAAGCATTCTGAAAAATTATTTTTCCGTTTATTTTATACGTTAGTTACAGTGAAAATTGTTTTACAATTGTCGATGCCAATAAATTAGCGATGTTGTGCTTCTGATAATACTAGGTATAATCAAGCGCTGTTGATGATTCATAATTAGGTGTTACTTTATACAATGCGTCATCATTTTTTTCCTCTAGTAATTATTTCAAATGTAATTTTTGAATTTAATAATTGAAATGGCTATTAATGATTCTTTAAATGATTTAAAAATTTAAAAGCTAACAAATCTTTAACGATTTGTAATTCCATTCCATTCATACTTTCATCAATAATTAAAAAAATATTTTTTCTAAAATTATATAATTTATAAATAATATTAATTCCAGAAGAAAATACATTGCTTTATTTATGAGTGCAAAAAATGTTATCACACATCGAGTGGAAAATATTTCAAATAAGGAGATAGGTGCGATTTAAGCATTCAAAATATAGTTTTATATAAAATATTGAAATTTCCCACTTATTCAGATTGAAAAACCATTCACTGTTGCCGCCGAAGTTTTTTATTTTTACATTTTATGTTTCGGTGAACTCTATCATCCGGGGGCAGAAAACAAAATACAAGAAGTACTATTTAGTATTCGTTCTCATTTTTATGCACCTGGAAATATGTTTCTCTCATCATTCATGTCGCTTTTTTAACCCAAATCTACAATTCGTAGAATATATTTTCATATGAATAATACTTTTCACATCTAAAAGGTAATTTTTTATTTGATTATAAAAAATTAAATTATCGTATCTGAGTATAATTTAATAATATAAGATTCTTAAATTTAGAAAATGTAATCTATATATGTTCTCTGGGCTGCATAAAAATTGACAAGAACCTGCAAGACGTACACCTAAGCATTGCCCTTGATCAACCAAGTATAAGGCCTTCCAAACCGCGCTCCTCCCGCAGAAACAAAGCGAGAGTTTTCATTATCGTTGCCTCATGAATAACCTTGCGCTTCGATCCGGGCGTGCGTCGCATACGCCATCGCAGTCCTCCGAGCGATTAGCGTGTAATAAATCATAAATAATCACCGTCGGCCGCAAAACCCGTGCCAGATACAGACGCATTTATCCACAGAAAGGCGAGCGCACTCGCATCCTGCTCCGTCAGTTTTCCCGTTAAACTCGCGCAGGGCCCGCGTAATGCGTAACTGCTGCGCGCAGTTATAACGGGGGATTTAAAAGCGGCAAAGCGGCTCCGCGGCTCGTCAATTGTGCGGTGATTTAATGACGTTTAGTCGCGGTGGATCAGCGCGGATGTATCGCGGATGCTGTACTCGTCGCTGGCTTTTTCGATACATCGCGTTGGGCTGACAAGCCGGTTCCAGCTTCCGAGGTATTTGGGGGGATGTAATAGGAGGTTTAGCAGTATTTTCGGATGTTTGTTACTGTATGATGGCTTGGCTGTGAGAATCGGACTAAATCCGCACAACTAACTCTTCACAGCCCGTGCATACGAATTGAGTCACTGAACTAAATTTTATTAGATCAAAAAGATGTTACCGTTGACTTATTGGCTTTTTT
>JAPYZA010003956.1:0-17668 GCA_030522685.1 Eupelmus azureus | reverse complement strand
TCCTTAGTTTTTAAGAAGACTCAGCATTGTAAACAACAATGTATAAATTAAAAATAAACATCTTATAAATTACTATATATAACAAATATTTAAACAAAGAGAGTCAACACAGAATTCTGATTAAACCTCCGTGACCATTTCATTATCGTTTAACAACTGCTGAAAGAGCTTATACAGATTCTTTTTTAAGATAACGCTTTATCTTGATTATATTTCTTTTGTATTTATCGAGACGTACGACAGAGCTATGTCTTCGTCACACTGTGATCGTGGGCCAGACTTTAACAATGAAGTAAACGTGCAGCGCGTGTACGCGATTATGAACTAGCGCTTCTTTTACATAAGTATTTCTTTGCGTAAACCGAACTTTAATCCGACCAAAAAGTCAATTGTGATATGCTCCGTAAGATATTAGTTATTGTTTTATGTGTTGTGCTTATTCATTTGTGGTAGGTAGGTGAAGATTTTAAAGTTTGCGAGGTTTTACAAGCGGCGTGCGTTCACGGAGACAGCTAGAAAATCATTTGCAAAACATTGTATATTTTTTTTTTAATATTGAATTTGATTATATTTTTAAGTAAAACACTGTGCTTTCACGTTTTAAAAACTTTACTGCTCGTCCGTTTTAAGTTATTCATTTCGTTACTTCTTATCAGGCAAACAATTTGATCATTATAGAGCATGACGATTCTTACGATTGTTTTCACGGACGTTCTAATCATGTGTTGTTATATTTTAAATTAGACGTGTAAGGTAAAGTGAAAACCTCATTACTAACAAACTATGTAGAGATTCACGTTTCTTACATAATTTTAAATTTTAATATCATCTTTCTTTACACACACTGATAATTTCCATGAAAAACTATAACTCACCACAGTAATGTTCATTTACATCATAAATTTAATAAAAAAAAACCTGGATCATATTAATTATCGGTACTAACAAGAGTTTCAAATTGAGTACAATAATTAGAAATCCGACATACCGCACGTAGCCGCACGTCGGTACCCACATAGTGGGGATGCACACGTGCAGTGCTGATGACGTAGACGCTGCATTTCTCTCGGCGCGACGACGCTGATTCAACCGCGATTCGGTAAAATCGGAAGTCCAAGACAACAGAGCGATGTTATCGCTGTAGCGATAACGCGCGGCTTCTTCGTGACTTCTGCAGGGCACAAAAGTATTCTTTAAATGCTATAAGGAGTAATTTTATGTCAAAATTTAACTCTTAACAAAATTTACACATTGGAAAAAGTCAGTTTCGCTAATAAGAAAATTTTTGTATGGATTTGTTTTTTAGTTTTTAGAGAGTGTAGTGGCTTCCCGGCCGTGTAACGAGAAAGTACTCTTTCTCTCCTCATTGATATAATAAAGAGAACTCAATCTCGAATAAAGCCTCAGTTATTACCTCGTACGCATAATAATAATAATAACAAAAAAATACGTTAATAAATATAAATATAGATTTATACAGATGCGTCTTTATGTACAATTGCCTTAAACATATATCTTCTTTCAAAATTCACGTTACCTTCAAGATGGAAATATTATTAATAAATTTTGAACAAATAATCTACAAAAAATTATGCGAGTTCAAGCATTTCTATTATCTTACTATTATGATCGTTCTAAAACGACCTTATAAAAAACCATTAAGAAACACAGCCAGCCCGCTCATTAATAAAATGCCAGACTATCACAAATTAGCTATTAAATCAATATTAATCTACTTACCCACTCTGACTTTCCACTGACACATCGATCTTTAAATAAACCTGACATCAGCTCTCTAACGCATTATCTGCTCGCCAATACCGCACAACAATACTTACATAGAAAAAAACTAACTGTAAAAATATATACACCATTACAGCACACTGTACTTCGTGCTAACGAACCATCGCGACATGAACGGCTACATCGGCGGACCGACGAAGCTGCTGATAGATACAGATGCGGGCGCCGACGACGCGATGGCCATATTCCTGGCGCTGGCCGTCCCCGAGGAGCTGGAGGTCGTGGCCATCACCTGCAGCTACGGCAATACAGAAGTGGACAACGTCGAGCTGAACGTGCTCAAGATTCTCACAGTGGCCGGTCGGACGGATGTTGGTATATTTTGTTTTGTTGTTTTGACTGGTGAATTTTGTGAGAGTGGTTCAGTGAGGGTGAAAAGCGATTTGGCGTTGGGGAGTTGAAAGAGGATAAATGGGAAAAATTAATATAATAAGTTTTTGTTGAGTCTTGAAGTGATATGTGATATTGGTGTGGAAAATGTGGAATTCGATGAGATTTGAATTTTCTACCTTTGCATTATCCTTGGAGAAAAATATTCTGTGTGAAAAACTAAGAAAATTTATGAAGAATTTAAAAGAAAAACTGAAGTTTGTGTTTTTGCTTTTTTATCGGTAATTATCATTGAGGATTTGTCATAATATGTCAGAATTTAAAGAAAATATAAACTATTTTTGTCTTTCAATATTATAAAATTTATCAAATAGTAGAATCATGTAGATATGTATGCTAAACATTTAGTCATGAAATCATAGAAAATTAGTAAAGATTTTAAAAAAATAAAAAAACATTATTTATTTAAAAGAATTAGGGTATATGAAAATAAAAGTAAATTTAGAATTAAATACATTTATTATTAGTTACTGGTTTTACAGATCACATAAAGTTAATTGAATATTATAATTATAATCATTAGAGTTTTATGAAAGTAAATTTAAAAAAGCTTCAAAATAAAATTATTTTGTATTAATATTCGTTTCATACATAAATTTCATAAAAAACAATATGATTTTCTTATAATTTACTATTTTTATATATATACTTGAATGCTAAATTAAAAATTTATTAACATGAAATATTATTATAGAATCTTAATAAATCTTTAAAATAGAAAAAAGTATATAAAAAAATCCTAATATTTTTTATTAATGTTTATGCCTAATTTTGATAATTCCAAAAACATTCAATTTCAAAATTCATTACGTTTATCTTTAGTTGCCTGTAAGATGGTGTATCCTAAATCATTACGAGCAGTAGTGATGAGTTCCAACTCATCAGGTTTAAAATTGCTGATATTTTTACAATTACCAAAATTTTTTGCATCTTCAAATAACTCTTCTATGGCTTTCAATAAACGCTTAATATCTTCGTTTGTAGATAGCTGATAAGGGATCTCGTCGTTTTTATTTTTAATATTATAAATCGCTCCATGCTTTAATAAAGACTTGGTAATATCTAAAGATCCGTTTTTAGCGGCAAGATGGAGTGCTGCAGTGCCACTAGCGGTGGTTTTTGCATCAATGAAGTTTCTCAAGTTGCAACGACTGGCGTGATTCAATAAAATATAAACTATTTCTTTGTAATCTTTAGAAGTAGCAGTATGCAGTGGTGTGTTGCCCTTATTGGTTTTTTGAGTAGCGTCGGCACCGCGTTCCAGTAAGATATTAACTATGTTTATATTATTAGTGTTAACAGCATAATGTAAAAGGGATATGTTATTATTATCTTTTGCATTAACATCTCCACCTTTATCAATTAAATCTTTTATTTTCTTAAAGTCAGATTTTTTTACAGCAGATAATAGTTCTTCAGGAAGAATTAATAATGATTGAATATTAATACCTGCATTAAACATCGATCGAAAAACTTCTGGCTTGATTTTGTATGTCTTTTCAAAATTTTGAAATAAGTCAAGTGCTTCTCTACGTTTCCCTTGCTGAAAAAGTAATTCTCCCATAAGGCATATCGTCATCATAGTATCATTATCCTTTTCTCCTAAAATAATGGTTTGGAGATCGAATAGCTCTCTATACGTTTTTAAAGCTTCATCATATTTCTTTTGCTCTAAAAGAATGATTGCTTCGTTTTGTTTTACTTCTAAAAGGGTAGGATGGTTAGGATATAATTTTTTTAATTTATCATAAACTTCTTGCAAGATTTTCAAAGCTTTGTTGTATTCTAGTTTTTCGGCCAACACTACGGCAATATAAATTTTTGTCTTTAAGGTTTCAAAATGATTTTCACCTAAATTGTCTTTTTGAATTTTTAATATTCCGCGATAAAGTTCAAGTGCCTTATCATAATGCCCTTGCTTTAAAAATATTTCACCTATGTAAGTCCTTACATGTAAAATATCAGGATGATTTTGTTCTAAAAGAGCTTCTTTTTTACATAAAACTTCTTGATAAAGTGATATAGCATCAGTATTTTTTCCTAGATTTTTGAGAATATGTGCTTTAACGTACTGAGTGCATATAAAGTCTGGATGATGAGAATCCAAAATATCTTTTTGCTTACTAAATACATCTTCGATTAGTTTTAAAGCTTTATTGTATTTTCCCATTGTATTAAACATTTGTGAAATTGCACTTTGAGTTCTTAAAACATTAGGATGATTCTCTCCATAAATACTTTTTTCAATGTCAATAATTTCTTTATTAATTCGCAAAGCTTCAGAGTGTCTCCTTTGCCCTAACAGGAGTGTTGCTATATTTTGTTTTGTAGTTAATAAAACTGGATGATTCTTACTGAAAATGGCTTCTTGAATGCCACATACTTCTTGTAATAATTGTGAAGCTTTATCAAGCTTCTCTTGATGCATAAACAGACATGCAATACTATTTTTTGTATTCAGAGTTGCAGGATGAGTTTTACCTAAAGTATCTTCTTGAATTTCACATATTTCTTGTACAATTTGGAGAGATTCATTATATTTGCCTTGATGAATAAATATTTGTGCTATGATGTGTTTCATTGATAAAGTTTCAGGATGTTTCTTACCTAAAGTAATTATATAATTTTCAAGTACTATTGAACCAAGCCTTAAAGCGTCTTGATATTTTCCTTCTTTCATTAGCGACGAAATTATTTTTTTTTTTATTTCAAAATATTTTGGTAAATTTGGACGGAGAGTATGAATGATTTTTTCAAGAACATACAAATTTGCATAATCTTTTAAAGCTAAATCATACTTACCTAGCATTAAAAGAGCAGTTTCAATGTTATTTTTTAATTCGTATAAATTTTGGTATATGTGATTATTGTTTGTTGGTAAATTAATTAAAACTTCTGACAATTTCAATGCAAATAAATAAGCTTCTTCATATCTTGCGTTTTTCATAAGTTCCAAACCAATACAGCTGGGAAGAGATGTAAATTCTTCAATTAATTTATTGTGCTTGATTGAATAATTCCAAACCGATGTAGCATGGTCCAAAGTTTCATCAGTTATATTAATTTTACTGAATAACATTAAAGCTTTAGTTAAGACATCCTGTTCTTTATTTTGCCTTTTTAGTTGTATTCTTGTTATTTCCTGTATTAGTCGATGCAAATGTAGCTGTGTCTGTTCCAGACTAATTATTGAATATTTTTCGAGTAAATCAAGTACCAATACTAATTTTGTTTCGTTATTTATTAAGTTTAAAATTAATTTTATAGGAATGTTTTCAGGCGCAAAATAGGCCAAGACATTCAAAATTTCCATGGCATCATCACCGTTTTCATTCTGTTTTATAACATTCGAAGTAATGTTCCAAATTGTCAGAATTGTTTGAGTATAGTCATTATCACTACCTTCTGAAAATTCGATATTGAGGATATCAATTGATTTTTCTGTAAGGATTTTCAAATAATCGCTCAAGTTAAATTTTGATTCTAGATTTCTCAAATATTGTTCTTCCATTGTTATATATAATGCTGCAGCTTGCTTCAATGCTAAAGGAAAAAATTCTAAACGTTTTGCTAATTCTTGAACATGTTCTTTTGGCGCATCATCGTTTAAATTAAGCAATTTTTTCAAAAACTCAATGGCTTCTTCTTTTTTGTAAACATTTAAATGTAATACTTGTATGCTTTCTGGCCATTTCTCATTTCGAGAAGTTATTAATATGTACGGCCTATTACAACTTACCAGTAGGAGCGGTAGAAATTTAACAATACCGCGATCAAATTCATTTTCACTTTTATATTTTTGAGCATTGTCAAAAATAAAAAGGCTTTTTCCAGTAGAAAAAAAATTATACACATCTTTAATAATGACACTTATTTCTTTTTCTTCTCCATCTGCATTTTTCGAACTGATTTTCAGCTTTTCACTGGCCAATTTGCGAAAAGATAGTACAATACTTTCATAATTTTCAGCATTAATCCATATAATTTTATTATTGTATGTTTCGCTGTACGTATCGACATACTTTCTAGCTAATTCGCTTTTACCAATTCCTCCAAGTCCTTTTACACAAACAGTTCGTGATTTTGCAGTATTTCCTTCACCTTGTAAAACTTTATGTAGATGATTTAATTCTTCATTTCTTCCAAAAAATGATTTTATTGGATCTCTTATGCCAAATAAAATCGGCATTCCTCTTCTTATGTCTTCGAAAAATTTGTTTCCATCTTCATGTGAAATGAATATATTTTTCTCTTTACGTTGTAGCCAATTTGATATTGTCATAAAAAGCTTGTTGTATTCATTTTTTGTTGTAATAAAGTCGTATTCTTTACCTAATTCTTTTTCAATTATTTTCCCTAATTCTTCTTCATTGGGTTGGTTTACAGCAAATACAAACTGATTCAAAAAATCTTTTATTTCATTATCCGAAAGCGTAACTGATAAATGTTTATCTTCAATATATTTTTGTAATTTTGGCTTTAATATTGAAAAAACACCTTCATTAAATTTATACCGTGTGGATTCTTTAGTAGTATTTTTAATATCTATTATATCGTCTTTGTTTCTTATTTTTTCAACTTTAAACTGTGCAATTTTTAAACTTTCAAAATCAAAATCATTATTAGTACAAATAGTAATATCTTCAATTAATCCATCTTTGTATTGTTTTTGCTTTCTTAAGTTATGGTAAGAAAAAAAGTTTTTAATTAAACTGTAATCACCATTTTCTGTTAATAAATCATGCACAGTAATTTTTTCAATATCTAATTGATGTTTCGCTTGTAAAAAACGATAGATCTTTTTATCAGACTGGTATACATTATATTCAAAAACTAAATTATTGAAATTTTTTGCATCTTTCACTGGTTTATTTAAATAAAAAGAATATTTAAGGCCAATTCCCTTATACAGAAATAGCATTAACATTTTTAATTGATAAATATTACTACGAACAAAACCTACTTTATTTTTACTATTCTTTTCTTTATCTTCATCTTTTATCAATATCCTGTTTGAAATAAGGTTCGAAGTTTCTTTTGAAGCATGCGAAATTTGATCCACATTACGTTCAAGTTTCTCGCCTAATAATTGTTTGTAAGATATCGAAGAATTGGAATTTAACGCTTGTTCTAGCACTTTAGTAACATCTTGTCTTTGAATACGTTTAGCAACGTCTATTGGAGTTTCATTTTTATTATTTTTAATACTAATGATCACTTCTTTGTTTAACAAAAATTCTATAGTTTTTAAATCGCTATTTTCAACTGCCCAATGTAATGCTGAGTTTCCGTCTTCGTCTTGAAAATTTACATCTATCCCTTCTTTTATTATTCGCTCTAATTCTTCCAAATCATTTTCAGCAGTCGCGATAAGCATTTCTCTACTTCTAATATTCATTTTCATCAACTTTTTTTTATTGTGTACGTCATCGTTCTGTGAACCCGAGGGCGGGGTTGATCTTTCATTCGACATGTTTTTGTGTATCGTTTAATACTAATGTTTTTGTAACATTTAATGAAAGATTTCTGTTGGATAGATTTTCACATCATTTTCTAAATTTATGTTTATTAAATCTATATACAAGAGAAATTTTCCAAATTATTATTCAATTTGTAGTTTTTACTTAATATACTAGAATTTAAATTCAATATCACTTACCAAAAATTTAAAGAGATTCCTTTGAATATAAAAGTGAATATTTTTATTTATTTTTTAAGTATATGTTTAAATTAACTTCTTTTGTAACAACTTTTTTGTAAATACTGATTTACAAAAATGTTTAATTTTTAATTTATAGTTTTTTTATAGAACAACTACATAAGGTTATTTTTACAAGACAATTATTTAACGATTCTGTGCAGTACCTTCGAAGTATTGTCGACTTCTGAACTGCATATTGCGATTATGCGTTTTGAATAACGCTCTTTGTTTTAAAAGGTTTCAATTACTTAAGTCCTCAATGCATGCAGCGACCAAGTCAACTGGATATATGTATATTACAGTTGCGGAGTTTTAAACGAAAAGATTATTATAAGGACTATTAATGCTAGTTTAAAAAATAATATGTATAACAACATGTAATACAAAATTCAAAATGATACTGATTCAATAAAAAAAGACAAGAATAAAAACTATATATATTAATCTGGTATTCGCTGAACACACACTCACTTTTTATTCTAACCTAGATTATATTAATCTCGAATCTGTCTCCAGCGCGACATTTGAAAATCGCTAATATATACAAAAAAAAAAAAAAAACAATTGCAGCTAACTAATCAGCCAATCACAAAAGGTTTTAAACTGCTATAATAATGAAAAGCGTTTCAATCTTTTAAAATAGTTTAAAAATTCTAAATAAAATAAAATGTTACGGCAATAATACTAAATTTATAGTATGGTACTTTTTGACATTTGTTGAATAATTTTATGTAATTTAAAAAATATGAGTTGGAAACAAACTTTTTATTAATTTTTAGTAATTATTATTTGAATAGTTTATCTAATTTATACTTACGAGTAATTTTATTTTATTATAAATTTGGATAATATTCATAGATAATATTAAAAAAAATTATTTGACCAAAAATGAGCAACCCTAATGGAAATATAATTGTAAGAAATTGTAAGTTTTTGTAAGTTTCTGTAAGTTTTTGTAAAAAGTGTCTGAAACCGATGCAAAAGTTACAGAATCTTACAGAAACTTACAGAAACTTACAGAAACATACAAAAACTTACAATTTCTTACAATTCTTTATAATTATATTTCCATTAGGGTACATGTAAAATATCTTAAAATTTTGAGTCATGTTTCATAGAGATTCATAAACTTTTCATAATTCTTCATTGCTATTCATAAACTTTTATATTATAGGTATTCTTAGTTTTTTGTAGTTTAGCGAAGTCCGAAAATCTACAAAAAAATTCAAATTTCGCACCGAAATTAGCAGACGAAAAGTTAACTATTTTGTTTATAAACACGGTATAAAAATTAAATTACAACTTACAACAAGTTAAAGTTGCCCTCCGTCATGTAATTATCTATCATTTTACAAAATTTCAAGGTTATATAATACAATACCACTATGAGAAAAGCTTGAATTAATTAAAAGCTATGAAAATCGATAAAAAATTATAAATATTAATGAAAAATCTTAAGAAACTATCAAATTTGGGACATGTTCTATAGTTTTTCATAATTTTTTATTTTATATTCACAATTTTACATCGACTTTCCAAGCTTTGTTATAGAAGAGTAGAGTATAAAATTTATTCTTTTAATACGTAAACTATTAATTCTAGAAATTGTAACAACTTATTTTTTCTTTACATATAAGAAAACCTTTTAAATAAAATATAAAAAAATATAATTATTGAAAAAAAGTTCGAATTTTTTAAGTTTTACAAATTAAAAAATAGGTGTTTTATACCTTTCTCACATGCGTAGTGCACTTATATACGTAAAACATTAAAATGTCAGATACATAAGGCCGAAAAATGAAAAAATGTTACTTAAAAACGTGACCTATACTTTTTTAAATTTATAATTAATGTGTATCTTAACTCGTTCATTGTTAGATTCCGGTATTCAGTGGCGCAAAGAAGCCTTTGCTGCAAAATTACACGGCAGGGGATTATTTTGGTAAAGATGGACTTGGCGACTTTGCATTTAACAAAAACATAACTGCCACCGTTGATCGATCTAAACACGCTTCTATTGCAATGATTGAATTAGCCACCAAGTATCCAGGTATATATATGTGTTTAACTATTTGTTTTTTTTTATTTTATAAACGAAAAGTGTGTTATATTTATTAAAATTTGAATTTATTAATAATTATAAGTACATTTTTTAAATTTAAAATTGTAATTAATTACTCAATTAATTATCATTACACAGGCGATATAAGTATTATAACGCTAGGACCACTAACGAATGTAGCTTTAGCGGTGTCGTTAGATCCAAATTTTACACAGAATATTAAAAGATTTTACGTGATGGGCTCAAAAGTAAACGAGCTCGAAGAAGTCGATAGTCTTCAAGAAGTTGAAGGTTCAGAAATAGAATATAACTTTAGTCTGGATCCAGAAAGTGATGCGATTTTTTTGAATTCGTCGACTAATGTTCCAAGTCTTATTACTCCTTGGGATGTTGTACATAGTAATAAAATTACCAAGGTAATCTTCAAAAACTTTTAAGAGACTGCTGAAGTCAGTTTTAAATGTTTTTTATTTCCTCTCTATTACGTCAAATATTCATCATTTAACAACTAACTTTTTTAATGTGATTTGTAAAGGTAGAATGGTCATTAATAATTATTGCCAATTTTCAACTATAAACTTGTGGTTTGAGTAAAAACGTCATATTGTATAATGATTTCAAAACATCACAAAAAAAGATTTTTTATTTAAGTTGGTACGTTGCCAAATTATAAAAATTGAAAAAAAAATTATTTTGAGGTTTGGAATTGAACCGATGATTTCTTGCATCTCACTAGGTCGACGTTATCTTGGCTATAGCGAGTCAATTGAATAATCTAATAAAAAAATTCTCTTATAAATTGCAAGTTTTTGAATTTGATATTTTTACATTGGTGAAATTCCGATTATTAAAATTGGTGCTATCAATAAAAAATAATATTGTTTTTAAAAACTTGTAACTTTTGCAAGCAACTTATAAAGGAAATTTGTATACACTCAATCACAATTAACGCGCTAGACAACTGCAGAAGAGGACATCAACTTATACTAAGGTGCAAGAAGCTTTGGGTTTAATTTCGAGCTTGGGGGAATTCATTTAAAATTTTTGAAATTGGTAAGACAGATTTTACTATGACGTTTCAAAAACGTTTGTAAAAGATTTTTTTCTAAAACTATAAGACATACTTAATACCTATTTTAAAATGTTTTTAAGATCGCTTTAATAATATTTTTAAAACGTTTCGTGCTATTAAGGACAAAATTTAATGGAAATAGCGAATTTAATATTTGAAATATTTATGTTACTCATTTCATTAATTAATTAACTTAACTTCTAACGAAATAATTTATTTTTTAAGGAATGGCGAATTGAAATATTAGGAAAATTAAACTCGGAAATAATCAAGTTTTTAAATCAAGCGGAAGCCGTCGTTTTGGAAAAATTAACGGAATGGCCGTGTGCCGATTCAATGGCTATGGCGACAGTTATTTGGCCGAATCTTATAATTTCATCGGTGGAGGCACATATGTCTTCAGATGTTTGTAGTCCATTAAAAGGTTCAGTACACGTTGAAGTGGCTAATTCAAATAATAAAAGAAATAATGTCGAAATCATCAGAAAATTTGACGTACCTGCTTTTAAGGACAAACTTCTGCATTACTTGACGTGAGATTTTTTAAAAAGTTTGTTTCTACAATTACAAAACAATAACTGAAATTTTAACAATACCTGAAGGAAATCGCCAAAAATTCACAAATGTAAATATTTTGAATTAAATTGTAAAGAAATGTTTTATTTTTATGATACTGTAAAGCGTATTATTTTGTTATGTATCATACCGGAAGAAACGAAAAGAAAACAAGATGCCAATGCCTTACAAAAAATTACAAAAATTATAGTTTTTTTTTTTAATTTTATATAAGTATAAATACGTTATTAAAACTTTCCAAACTATTCCTGCTAAATGCAAGTGACATTTTTCGTAAGACATTTGAATCAGGAGCTTTTTCACGTCAGCCGACGATCGATATATAAAAGCAAAAGTCATCTATTACTGACATTTGTGATCTGCACTTTTAAATAGGTAAAACAAATACCATATGAAATTAAAAAAAAAAACGTGTATGTACATTTAATTAAATTACATAATATATTTTAAAGTTATGTATAGTTACCGACAATATTACAGGGGCCCATTTTTTTCTTCCAACGTAATTTTGAAAAAATCTTATACATTATTTTGAACTATATAAGAATAAGGTGCCATTTTTGTTTAAATTAAAAATTGGATAAAAAAAATAAGTTTTTAATATAGTTAGTTGTAACTACAAGATTTAATAATATCTTTATAATTATGTGTTTCTTGTGTATATACTCT
Source organism: Eupelmus azureus (assembly GCA_030522685.1). Lineage (NCBI taxonomy): Eukaryota > Metazoa > Arthropoda > Insecta > Hymenoptera > Eupelmidae > Eupelmus > Eupelmus azureus. The sequence goes on along the minus strand of JAPYZA010003956.1, from coordinate 5,395 downwards.
GTAAAAAAATCTTTTAATGCCGTCGAACTACTAAAAAAAAGAAAAAAAATTTGCTGTAAAATCAGCTGTAATTTCAGCTACCTATGAAATCATAAGAATTTGGCTACATTTTGCAGGGTACATACGAAAAATTTGTAAATATTGACAAAGTATTTTTAACTTGAAATAAAATATTAATATTTGCATTTTATGTATTTCGCCTTAATTAATACTTACTTTAAAAACTTTTATTATGCATGTATTTATTTAAAAAACTTTTATTGAGGATCTATCTATTCTTCATAAAATATACATCTATTTACATATACTATTTATAAAAATATTTATATTATTCGCAAAATCTTACCTATAGAAACAAGTCGAAAATGCTTCGATAGTTCCTCCATTTTTATATCTTATATCATTGGTGTTTTAGAGAAACCGTAACAATTTTTCGTTTATTTACTTTTTCATCCTATATAATCTCTAAGCAAAATCGATAACCAAATTTATTTCCTTTTCCTTTTATTTTTTAAATATCATTTTTTTAAGACTTGGTTGTTTGCACGGTTACTTTTACCTAAGGTATAGATATACGCATTCAGTGTGCTGATTTTCGGTTGTTCGATATATATATACCATATAGGTACCGAGAATTCCAGCTTTTTCTTTACCCGCGCAGCCCGCACTGTATATAAAAGAACTGTGTTTTCCGGGGTAAGTACACATCAACGGCTCGCAGTATCGTGAATCAACCAGTTGCTTCAAGGATGCCTAAAGCTTATATATACTTACCCCTGAAAATACGGATAGTTAAGGAAAAAAACAAGTTATTGTAGTTGATACATCTGTATAACTGTATAAAAATAACTATTATTTGCTATTGAAAACTGTACAAGAATGTTCGAAAATTGAATATAAAAATATTTTGCAAGAGAAAAATCTTTGCATATAGGTAAATTATCGATGAATTTTAAACAAAAAATTAAAAGAAAATTTAAAAATAAAAAATAAGGTTAATGACAATACACATAATTATTGGCGGGATGCAATAACTCGCCGAGCGCCATAAGAAAAGCATTTCCGAACGGTTTCGTAAATGACTAAGTACTTAGAATCGTTGTTTGTTTTTTATTCTTTATAATTTTGATACAACGTGCATCTTCCGTTTTATCGATTGTTTATTCTTAAGTCCTGCAAAAAAAACTAAAATTGCAAAGTTATATAAAAATTTTTTTAAAGGCATGTTTTTGTGCCACATTACTGAATGAATTGCCTGTATCTTTCATCTTAAAATTTTATGTCCATATTTTTTGTTACAGGTATTTTTTATTACACAGCAAGTGAATAAGATTTTTGCCAATATTTTAAATATAAGAATTTTATTATTAGTATTTTTAAAAAAGTAAAATGCATAAAAGTGAAAAACCTTTACATCAAGCAATTTGGAATTATGATGAAAAGAAAGTTAATCATTATTTGGAAAAAGGTGAAAATATCAATGAGAAAGATGAAAATGGATTTCGACCACTTGACATTGCAGTGATGACAAACAATGAAAAAGCAGTACAATTGCTTAAAATAAAGAAGGCCACAGTCGATATGACAACATGGCATTACGGTATTCAAGTAGAGAATATGAAAATTATTCGGCAATTGTGTACAGGTTTTAAGTCTATTCGCGATATTAAAAATTCTTATAAAGAAACTCCTCTTCATCATGCAATAATTCCAAGATCTAAAAGTTTGGTTCAGTATTTTCTCAAATATGGATTGCCGGGCATTGATGTGAATAGTAAAACAAACAATGGTTACACCCCATTGCATTATGCTGTTATTGAAAATGACTTAAACATAATGAAACTTTTATTAGAAAAAGGAGCAGATGTTACAGCAAAAACTGCTGATGTGCTTTTTAAATATAATGCCAATATTAAGGACATTGTCAGTAGTACTGGATCAACAGTTCTACATATTGCAGTAGAAAACAACAACGAAGTGATGACTAGCAATTTATTACAAAAAAAGCAAGTTGATTTAATGTCAAAAGATATCCATGGCAGGAATCTTCTTCATATAGCAAGTGAAAAAGGAAATCTACGTTTAGTAAAATTATTTTTAGACAAAGGTATTGACGTTGACAGCGTCAATAATGATAATTCAAGTTCACTTCTTATTGCTATTGAAAATAAAAAAGAGAATATAGTACAATTACTACTGCAACATGGAGCAAATGTTAACATTAAGAACAATGATGGATTAAGTCCTTTATGTTCAGTAATAAAGAAAAAATACACTGACATAGCTAAAAAACTTATATCCTTAAATGCTGATATTAATAGTGTAACGGTAGAAAATTCATCAGTTCTTCACTTTGCACTCAAATATGAAGAACAAGAATTAGTAACTTATCTTTTGCAGCAAAAAGTTAAGGTTAATGTAAGAGATCATTTAGGTCAAAATGAACTCCATCTTGCAGCAAGTTTTTGCGATCAGAATATTATTAAACTTTTACTTGAAAAAGGAATAGATATTAATGAAACATCATTAAACCAGTGTACAGCACTGCATCATGCAATTATGAACTATAATTCAGATGAGGTTATCGAAACTCTTTTGAAGAATGGTGTCAAGATTGATGCAGAAGATAAAGTTGGTGATACAGCTTTAAGTATTGCTTCTGGCATTTCTTATTATTACTCAGATGAAGAAACAATAAAAAAATTATTGCTTTTTAAAGCTAATCCTAACCACCTTTCTAAAGAACACCACTGCAAACAGCAATTTTATCTAATTCTATGGAAAATGCACTTCTTCTTATAAACCATGGTGCTAACATTAATAAAGTGAATCAGAAAGGTGATGGTGCTTTACACAGTATTTTTACAGTGGATATTTTATATAATAGCATAACATGGATAAAAAAATTGTTAAAGCTTGGGGCAAATTTAAATTTGGTTAATGAAGATAAAGAAACACCTTTGCTTAGATGTTTGGAGAATGCTGGAGATGATATTATAGATGTAGTCAAATACCTTACAGATAAGGGAGCTATTCCAACTAAAAATAAGTTTGATGAAAATGTGTTGCACTTGGCAATAAAAATAAATATTCCAGATTTAGTAGTGTATTTCTTAAATATAGGTATTAATCCTAAAGATATTACTTTAGATGGATCTACTACTCTTCATTATGCTGTACAATCTTGTAATGTAGAAATTGTGAAATTAATATTGAGTAAAAGAGTATCAATTCACCGTTACAATAAAAAAAGACAAACTCCACTTCATCTAGCTGCATTACAAGGATCAAATGAAGTAATTAAAATCCTTCTTGAACATGATGCTGATATCAATGTTAAGGATAATAATGGAGATTCATCTCTTGGCCTAGCAATTAAAGAAGGTCACATTGAAACTGTGAAATTACTTTTAAAAACAGGAGCCTGTATTACAGATAAAAATAAAAATGGTTATACAGCTTATGATCTTGCTGAACAGAAACATGATAAGCGCATCTATCAGTGTCTATTACTTTATTAATATTTAAAAATGTATGTTTAAAAATTATGTATCTTATTTTTATTATATTTTTTTATAAATACAGTTTATTATCACACTTTGTAATGTTTTCAACAAGATATTTTTGCCTGTTACAAGTTTGTTTTAGAATATCTAATTATTTGAAAATTGAATGAATAAAACTAGCTTACTTTAAACATTTAAAAACGTTGCATTCTTATTTTTATTAAAAATATTCATGTCAACTCTTGAAAACATTCATTAATTTTTATTTACAGCTGACTGAATTTTGATAGAGCTTCTAAGAGGTATTCATTACTGTCATTATATTTAGAAGCTATTTGTACTGGAAGATTTCCTTCAATATTTTTAGCATTTACATTGGCTCCATGCTCAAGCTGCTTATGCGCCTGATTCGGTCTATGTGCCCTTTTAGTTTCCAGACCCTCAATTTTTCGTGTATTTACTTTTTCATATAATCTTTACGCAAATTTGATAATCAGATTTATTTTCATTCTTTTTATTTTTTTAGACTATATTTGCACATTTACTTTTAGGTATAGATATACGCAATTACAGTGTGCTGATTTTCGGTTGTTCGACATCCTACCTATACCGAGAATTCCTGATTTTACCCGCTCAAACCGCGCTGTATATATAAAAGATATAACTATGTTTTCCGGGTTACATGTCAACGGCTCGCAGTATTATTCGTGAATCAACCAGTTGCTTTAAAGATGTCTAAAGCTTATATATACTTACACCTCAAAGTTCGTATAGTCAAGGAAGAAAAAAATCAAGTTATTGTAATTGATACATCTATATAACTCTATATAAAAACAACTATTATTTGCTATTAAAAACTGTACAAGAATATTTGAAAATTGAATAGGACGAGACTAAAATATTTTGCAAGAGAAAAATTTTTACATAAAGGTAAATTATTGATGAGTTTTAAACAAAAATTAAAAAGAGATTAAAAAATTAATAATAAGGTTAATGACGATGCACATAATTATTTCCTAACAATTTTGTAAACGACTAGAATCGTCTATTTTTCATTCTTTATAATTTTGATACAACGTGCATCTTCCATTTTATCGATTGTTTATTACTAACTCCTGCAAAAAACAACTAAAATTGTTAAGTTAAATAAATTTTTTTTTAAGTGCATGTTTTTTGTGTCTTATTTGAATGAATTGCCTGCATCTTTCATCTTAAATTACATGTCCATATTTTTTGTTACAGATATTTTGTACACAGAGAATGAATAAGATTTTTGCTAAATTTTAAATATAAAAATTTTATTATTAGTAGTATTTTTAAAAAAGTAAAATGTATAGAAGTGAAAAACCTTTACATCAAGCAGTTTGGGATTATGATGAAGAGAAAGTTAATCACTATTTGGAAAAAGGTGAAAATATCAATGAGAAAGATGAAAATGGATTTCGACCACTTGACATTGCAGTGATGACAAACAATGAAAAGGCAGTAAAATTGCTTAAAATAAAGAAGGCCACAGTCGATATGACAACATGGCATTACGGTATTCAAGTAGAGAATATGAAAATTATTCGGCTATTGTGTACAGATTTTAAGTCTATTCGCGATATTAAAAATTCTCATAAAGAAACTCCTCTTCATCATGCAATAATTCAAAGATCTGAAAGTTTGGTTCAGTTTTTTCTCTTGATAGGCATTGATGTGAATAGTAAAACAAACAATGGTTATACCCCATTGCATTATGCTATTATTGAAAATGACTTAAACATAATAAAACTTTTATTAGCAAACGAAGCAGATGTTACAGCAAAAACTGCTGATGGTAGAACTCCACTTCATTTGGCAGTAAAACATGGAAATAAATTGACTTTAAATTTGCTTTTTAAATATAA
>JAPYZA010003955.1:0-14234 GCA_030522685.1 Eupelmus azureus | reverse complement strand
CGTAAAGAGTCAAGTTTTTTTTAAATAAGTTTTTTGCTCGGTTGCACCACTGCATAACTGAGAGCGACCTTATGTCAACTTATGGTCTTTTAGTCTTGTAAAAGCGCCGAGCGGCCGCCACAAATACAATACAATCAGTTGCTTTAACGCATTTACAAGTGAAATTTCATCTAAAAACTATCGTATGTCGGTTTTCACATTGCAAATAATAAAGAGAAACGTATTTTTTTTACAGAACATGATGCAGAATCATCTATTTTCTCAGGGGAGGAAATTATATATTTTTGAAAATATGCTTTTTTTAATTCTCCTTTGAACCGACAAAGTTTTTATCTATTCACTCCAATTGAAGATAAGTGGATTTACGTAACTTTTTTTCTTGTAGGGCAGACTAATATTTTGTACATACCTAACTCTGTCTATTTTGTTATTAATTTGTTAATAATTTTTAAACTAATTTGTTATTAATTTTTAAAAAAAATGTAATCCGCAGTGTTTACAGTGTAATTTTCAACGAGTATTTCCGGTCTGATAGAAATTGATTGATTGATTAGCTCAAAACCCCTGGTAAATGAATATTAAAGTTAAAATGGTTTGTAACTTTATATTAACCAAAATTATATTCTACTATATCTAAAAGTAAAAAATATTTGGTTAAATTTAATGCAGATTGATCCCTTTAATGCTGTTAATTTTAGTTGGAAGGGTAACAAAATATAGAATCTTTAGGTTATAGAATTTTAAAGAAGTTGACAATTTTTTTATAAAATAATTCAACGATAAAAGCAATAAAAGAAATTATTAGTCCGCATATTAGCAACATATAAAGTAGTCTCTTATTATAATGACTTACAGTTTCTTTATGATTGACATCACGAGCTCGAGTTAATGTAAAATTTTGTTCATTGACTTGGGAGAGAAGAATACCTGATGAATGGATTCTAAGAAACGTATCATGTATTTTATGAAGGTACGGAAATGCTCTTTCTGATACAAATCCCATTTTTACACAAGTAAATTCAGGTTCGGCAACTTTTATCACTGGTTTTCCAGAAGAACCTAAATGTGTGCGAGCTGCAATTTTTGAGAATGATTCTATTGATAGACATATGCGATTTTTATCTTTTTGAAGCATCTTTATACATGTTGTTATATCATCGATAAGTTTAATTTTTCGTATTATGTTTATAAGGTATTCGTTATCATTGTAATTTTTTAAAAGATAGCTTTGACAAATTTTACTGACGTAAACATCAAAAGATGATTCATCTATTTCTTGAAATGAATTAAAAGTCACTTCATTTTTCACTAAACCAATTTTTAATATTTCAGAATAAAAGTCTGAAGAGTAACGTTGAGATATAAATGCAATAATAAGAAATACTATTCTACTTTCCAGTTTTCGAGGACCCCTAATAACTGAAATCCCAAATAGAACTTGGACTACGACTAACATTTTCAAATCTTGTATTTTTACTAATTTAACAGTATAATGAATAAATGTAATAAAGAAAGACATAATAAGTATATAATAGTACACAATCGCAGGAATGTTTAATGTTTCTATGATTATAATAGGGACCATGGCAACAATTTTCTCGCAATGATTTCCAAGTATTAATTTAGTAAAATTACTTGTATTATCAATAGGTATTAGTTGCACAATCATGTTTACCTCTTCCTTTTTCAACTTTTTAAAACTTTGTTGTACAAAAGTGTAGAGAAGATTTGTACCATTATCTGTTTCTATATATTGTACGTTGAAATTTATTTTTTGTAATGCTATAAACAATATTGGCTCAATCCCATCAACGTGAGTCACATAGCCAGACTGATTTCTTGTTACTCGAAGATATGCATTATTATTAAAAACTGCTAGTTTGATAGGATAGTTATTAACATTGCTTATTTTGTCTGGAAAAATTTGAATATTTTTTGCAAGCGGTTCTCTTTTAAACGTATTAAAAAATGGATTGAAATACGATAAATACACTGTATTATCAGTATTCATTTCAATGATAGAAAAATCTAAGAATTCGTTACTCCAACCGTCTTTTAAAATATTTCTTAAATAAATTTCTGAAAAACTAGAATTACTGACTATTAATGTTAAAAATTTTGGTCTGGTGCTATTCTTTGATATCGTAGTAATAAAATCTAAATGATATTCCACGTAAGATTTTATAGATACTTTGTTTTTCAAGCCTTCGGTATAAATAAAGATATGCAGTACCTGTCTGGTATTTTTAAAAAGAGATAAAGTCGAAACTTGCCTTACACTAGTTGAATTTAATTTCGTAATGTCTATCATTATAACTGGAATAATTTTTACTATTTTTCTCAAAATAAGATTTTTGACGAAAAAATTAGTTACTTCATTATTGTTAATTTTAAAAATAATAAATTGGGAAGGATTTAATTCTTCTATAATTTTCTGTGTAATTAAATTTAGATTATGATTTTGTGATTCAAATGCTACTACATGCTTAATTATAATTAATAATAAAATGAATTTAGTCATCCTAATATCTACTCTTATTTTTTATGTTTATAATATGTTTATTTCTATCAGATTGAAAAACAAATTTTTTCATTTATTTATCAAAAGGTAATATATTTGCTTCTTGTTATCTATTATATGTTATTTTATTATTTACTGAATCATCGATTAATATTTATGAATAAACGCTAGTAATATATTACTTCGAATGTTTTAATATATAACTCCTTTGTTCAGAAATACATTACCTAAAACTTTTTGAATTTTATACCGACTGAAACTTCAAATTGATTTTCAAGTATAGCTAACAGACTTAAAAATGTTATATCTTTAATAATTTGAAAACATAAAAAAAATATATATACATAAATTACTTATTTATGACGAGTTTAAAGAACCAATTTAGTTAAATTATATGTAAAATCAATATATAGTTGGAGTTCTCTAACAATAGTTTTGGCTTTCCACATTTTGAAGACTTTTTTATATACAAAAAAAAGATCCGTTCTTTCCTATCTTTACTTGAATTATAAATCTAAATTTAGTTTCTAGAATGCTTCGCATAAGAAAGACTCGAGCTTATCAACATGAATGCAATCAACGAGACTAACTTGTTGATATTAAAAGATATAAGTGATATTTATAATATAGTAGTTTTCGATGCAAGTTCTAGAAAGTGATTTCAACCTCGTTTGAACATTTGCGTCGGAGCGAAGCGAAAGTGCAAATTTCAGGCGAGGTTAATGGTAAATATTCATTTCGATCAATTTAATAACGATAAACAGTAATAATAGATACCTAGCTATTGATGAAGAATAAATTAAATTGAAAGTAAATTTATGTCGCTATCATTTTCAATTCTGCCGTGAGTTGCTGCTTGTTTAGGGTACAACAAAATCATTGTACTTTTTTCACTATAACTTCAATTACTAATCTCAGCCCAACGACATAACATATCCAGATATCCGTTCCCCAAAACCGCGCAGGAAAACGGCTTCATCTCCTTCTTCCCTATAACACACAGCCAAAAATCCCCGCACGTCGACGTCCTCATGGCCGACACGGACTAAGGACGACGATTAGTCTTAAACCTCGACCAGCCCTTTGTCGATCCGGAAAGAGAGAAAGACCCGATTGAATTACACCAGCTCGCTCCTGCCTCCCGTAATTTCCGCGTTGGCGCGATTCATTTTTTCTCCTCCCGTAACACAGCGAGGATGCATTATTCAGAGGACGATCGGCTGAGAAATGAGCTGCGAGCCGAGCTGACGGGATTTAAGATCGTTAAGCAGGCGCGAGGATCGAACGCCTAATTGAACAGGATTGATGAAATTTGGTGGGCTGTGTACGGCGCGCACTGGGTAATGAATTCGATGCGGGAGTTGATCGATTTGACGGCTCTCCAGCCATATGTCGCGTTTTCGTGTACTTATTTGTTTTGGTTGGGGCTGGCTGGTGATGCTTATTTTTGGGTTGATGGTAAAAAATGGTGTTAATTATTTTTGCTTGAAAGTTTTACGAACAATACGTCATTTACTTGGTTAATACAATCTTACGTATACCAACAATTCGAGTTAAAAATTTTCATCCTAAACGTCATCCGATCGATAACAACAATACTTTACTCAACGTAAATCGTAGAAAACCATCCAAGTAGCAGAACTCAACATTCTTATCGCAAATTATCAAAAGCAATAACAAACGCAAAACATTCGCCGAGCGTGCGTCAACAAAAAATCCACTAGAAAACAAATCGCCTTACAAATTACATCCGATAACGTTGAAATCGGCGCCAACGACTCCGCAAACTCACCGCGTAAAAATCAAGCGACAATGTAAATAAAAACGATAATCACCGCGTCTGCATATACCCATCGATGCAACGGTCTATTATTCCACGTCGCGCGCAGACGATGACGCGATTTGAAATCTGTGACGCGGCCTTACAATTTAACCGTCTGAGTATGTGTGTCGCGAGAGCATCAGGCGATGCTCGCTATATAGGCGCGGAGAAACGAGATAATCGCGGTCGAAAGAGAGAACGTGGGAGAGCTGGGCCGAGCGGACGGGATCGAAGGACGGATTTCTCGGGAGATTTTAGCGCGATTTCTGCGAGAGTGCGTGATGCGACATGGAAGTTCAATTTTAGATTGACGAGGGGGGATTGGTTGTGTGGGAATGTTGGTTAGAGTTTAGTTTTGTGGAAATGGTTGTGAGATTGGGGTGAAGCGAGTAAATGTTGTGTTACTGGTACGAAAGTAGTTTGATGAGTTTGAGATTGATTAAAGACGCTTTAATTATGGTGCACTTATTGTTAAGGAAAAAAGGTTGAAGCTGCCTGGCGCCTGGACTTCGCAACTTTATAATTGACGGACGATTGCCGCACGGTTTCTAATTGCGGTCACCGTAATGCTTCCAACGCCAAAGCTGTCTTCCTTTGACGGGAGATAATTGCCGAGTGTAATCGCATTTGCATAAACAATTTCGACATTGATTTTTTTCGGAAATCAATTTTTTCAAAATCACTCCAGTTTTTCAGCGCAGGTCATAATCGGCGCAGTTGCGCTCTGTAATAACAATTTGCCCGTTACATAAAAACCTCTCAATGAAGTCGCAATCAGGTTGCACTCGGCAACGCATTTCAATCACCTTAAAAGAAGCGAGCCAAGTAAGAACGCAGTACTTAAAAACGCGTATTGACAAACTACGTAATTTCAAACTAGAAGAGAAGAAAAAAATCAGACTTCCGCGTGGCCTGATGTTTTCCAAGATCCATAATAGCCCGTAATTGCAGGTCTTGCGCCAGTAAATAAAACCATTAGACGGCGTATACGTCGTCGCGTCTAATAAAAACTCTGAAAACAAACTTCGCCGAAAGCCGCTGGTTTTTCAGCTCTCCCGGCGCGCATTTAAAATCGGAGCGAATATTTTGGCGGTATCCGTGCCATAATCCCACTCGGCGCGGAGTGGACCCCGAATAATGTGGGGAAAAGCGCGCGGGGAGCTCTAAAAACAACCTCGACCTTCCCGAATAAGAGGCGGGCATAATGCGCGCTTCTGACGCGAAGCTCTCGAGTGCTGCTGAATAATGCGCGTCGAGGCGGACTTTCTATAGTCGGGAGTCGGAGTGCCGAGTGAAAATATGTTTTTGTTTGGTTGGGTGGTTTGGTAGGGATTGAAGAAGCTTGGAGATAATTTTTTTTTGGGTTACAGTTAATTTGTGCGGGGGTTTGGGAGTGTCGGAGTTTATTCGGATTGATATGGAAGTTTCGAAGAAGTGTATCGGAGTAATAATTGGAGTTTCTGTGGCTTCAGTCAAAACATTGAAAAAATTTATCGTTCGAATTTCGAGATTATATTGGTCCGCAGACGTCATTGCTGACAAGATGATATTATTACTTAGATAAATTCGCGTTAACTATAAATTTTAATATTCTCGCCAAATAAATTTACTTTTCGCCTCAATTATAAACCCGAAAAAAACTTCTAAATCCGTTACACTCGCACTTACACCCAAATTAAACACAATTTCCCATTCGCCTCGCTCAAAGACAGACGCCACTTCTCTCACCTATGCATTCAGCCTCATCCACACCGCAGCAAAAAAAACTCCCAGCGCAAAAAATCCACATCATAAACCAGCGCATAATCAGCGCTTCATCACCTCGGCGGCGCAAATTCCCCTTTATTACAGGCCGTAAACGTACAATTAAAGAGTGGCGCGACTCGAGCAGGTGACTCTTAACGCGTAATCGCGCTGAATCAGGCGTTGCTTACTCGCCGGGAAGGAGAGATTGTTTATCGCTGGCGCGCGCGAGCATCGATGTGTATGCGTGCTCGTTCGATTTAGCGCGAAAGTGACGTTTTCTCTAGCGCGCACGCGATTTCTGCTAATGGGTTGTGGGTTCGACGAAAAAATAGAGCTGGGGGGGATTATGGGATCGAGGTCTGCGGATGTTTGAACTGCGATGTGGAATGAAGAATTCCGGGCGTTTTTCTGGGACGCTTTTCGAGCGCGCACTTTGCGCGGGTGATTTTCGCTGTTTTTCTTGCGCACTGTTGGGCTGTGGCTTGGGATGTTTTATTTGTAAATTTGGAGGATGTGATGGTGGACTGGGTTGTTTCTGATAGAAATGGCTCAATTTTTAGTTTAATTTTATGATTGTTTATTCCGAATTTCAAATTTTTTCGTCTATACGCATTCTACTGTTCCGTTTATTAAAACCAAAACACCTAATTATTTAAACGCGAGGCCATCTCTAAAACCATTCGCAAACCCCTAGCCCACGAGTACAAAAGTCACACACAGGATCTATCTTCGTCTGCGCTCGCGGAGCGTAAAAAAGTAGAGCCAGACGCCGAGGAGACCTCGAGCCGCTGACTTTTATTAAACAGAGGCCGTCGCCGGGGCTAATACAAAGCGTCTATTGAGAAAAGTTGCCGCGCCTACACTCGTCGCTTATCACTTATTCGCTTGTGCGAGCGCGCAGCGGAAATTCGCGAAAGAATGCGAAACGCGTCGGCGGAACGGTCGCAACAGAGGGTTTTTCTTCGCACACTTGGAGCTTTGTTAGAAAATATAAAGGGAGGATGGGTTTTCTTTTTGATTTTGCGGGATGGTAAATATAGGAGTGCGTTTGCGAGTTTCTGGGTGTTTTTACGGCGGAGGTGGTGTGTGAAAATAGAGGGGAAATCGTTAATGTTTAGAGTGGACGGAGAGGTTTTTTAGTTTGTTGAGATGACGATCGCTTGATGTATGCGCGTTTAGAAACTGAGTTTTTTTTAAGTCATTGAGCAAGCAGAAAGGATTAATACTGTTATGACAACGTTACATGCAGTATCTTGATAACTGAATTAATAATTTTTTTGCTTGTGAACATAAAATATAAAAGGTTTATAAACTGTCGTAGAATATTTTTTATGAAGTTGACAACATTATTAATTTTAGCAGAATAAGAGATTAAATAATAATTAAAAACATCAAATAATTAGGAAAAATTTGAATATAAAAATGACAAAGTTACATCGTTTATTACATTGCCTTATCTTTATGACGGTCATGTTATATTTTATTTTTCTTTTATCATGAAGTATTAATTACTCTTAAATAAATTTATGTACGGGTTAAAAACTGCAAGATGGAACGTGATGTGATCGGAACAAACGATATAGATTGGTTCTAATCACGTAAATTAATGAAAAGTTTTCGGGCTTATTTTATGTTCTATTCAAGTAATTCTGTTGTCGTAAGCGAACGAAGTTTTGTATTATTATTATATCAAGATAAAAAAGAAAAATTGCAACAAAAATTTTTCCGACCTAAATCAAACAACCAAAATCCATCCCAAAATCAGCCAACATCACGAAATCCCATATCCTCACGCAGCAAGCCACCAACTTAAAAATCAAGAGCCCTTCAGCCGGCATCTCGAAACCCCCGATACCCTCCAGATATACCCCATAAAAACCGTCGGAACCGCTGACGAAACGCGTAAATCCAGCGCCGATATAATAAACCTCCTTTGTACATCTCATCGCCCCTCGTCCCACCAACACAATGCATCCCTCGGCCAACCTATACACCTCCCATCCGCATGCATAATGCCCGCAAGTACAAATTCCTCCTGACACCGCTTCATACATCCTCCCCTAATCCAACAAACCCACATACGACTCCGCATCAAAAATCCAGCGCGATAGAGACGTCCATATACGCACTATAATAGCCACCCATACGATTTACGATTCGCGCGCGCATATATGTATACACAAAGTCGGACCCTCGCAGCTCGCCATGCGGAACTCGCGATTCGATACTAATTGATTTTTGTGCACAGGGGGGCCTCGGCAATTAAGCGTGACGCGGACGCCCCGCGGGGCACGCGCGCGTCTGTATATACGGAATTTTTCCCCGGTGACCAGAGCGAGCTGCATAAAAGCGCGGATATGTGTATTATACGGGCTGGATACTTATCCTAGAGGCCGATCGCTTCTTTGTCAGCGCGCGCGCTGGCTTTACGATCTGGCGAGTTTTACGAGCGCGCAGATTTTGTGGATAGGGGATGAAGGTGAGGCTGGCGTCTTGGTCGGGGTGATAAAGATGAGGCGCTGAGTTTTTCGAGGAGATAGGGAGGCCGGTTGGCTGAGGGCTTTTGTTGCGTTTTATGGGCTGGAAGAGCTGCGGGAAGCTGGTGCTTTTCTTGGCGGTGGGGGTTTTTTTTGAGAGAGGGGAGATGATTTTGTTAATTAAGGGTGGGGATGGTTTGGATGGTTGGGGAGGTGGGAGTGTTTTTGGTGGGGGTGTTGGGAAGGGGAAATTTATGTTAAATTATTTGGCGAGGCTGGGAATTTTAGAGGAGGTGCAGTTTGTAGAAGGGATTTTCGCAAAGTTGGTTTTCCAAAAAGCAGCTTTTGAATGGAGCTGGTAATACGTTAAGATAGTAAGGTGGAAAATCGATATTCTAATGTGGGGAAAAGCCGAATGGGAAGTTTCGGCAGAAATAATAAACGGAACGTGAAACTATATTAAGTTTGTTAAAGACAGCATAAGGAAGAAAGTTTAACGAGTGAATTATGTTATGCAAACTTTGCTTTCTATTCGCTGTGAATGAATAATTATGAGAGTTTGTAATTCTGAGATTGAACCGATCTATAATATAGCTGAATACATTGCTTACGAAAACTGTCTTATGTATTATAATTATAGATGAAATAATACTCAAAGAAAATAGAAGTGTCCAAACATCACATTTCTTTACTTTTATCACATAAATATTCAGGACACTGAATACCTGCCGTCGCATAACCCAGAGAAAACCCCAAAAATTCCAAAACCAACCCACGCGCCACCATCAAAGCTCTTCAACGTCATCTTACGTCACCATTCTCCAGCAAACCTAAACAGCACCGGTCAAGAGCCGCCACCCTAAGACACCCTCCACAAAGAAGCCGATCTCGCAGCCACAAAACCGCCAGCCAACAATGCCGGAAACCCGACAAAACGTCCGATTTTCGCGCGAACAATCGTCAGCCGCGAAAATCCGTCGCCCGTGACGAATGGCCATCTGCGCGCTCTCGTAAAAGGTAACTCGAGCCCGCCGCGCGCTGGTATAGATCAAAGGGCCAGATACCGATCTCGGAGCTGTGCACTGGCTCCCTGGTGGATTGTTCGGTTGACGCGCGGCGCGATGACGATCATTGCAAGTGAGTAGGGTACTCGAGAGGATGGGCTCGTCGGGGAATTGGAGATTGGATTAGAAGTGAATGTTGTCGTGCGAATTAGCGTGGATGGAGTTGCGATTGGGAGTATTGGAGTTGATGGGAGGATTGATGGGCTGTGGGTGTTGTGTTCGAGGAATCAAGTTTTTGTAAAAATTTTTTCTGACTGCTTAATTAATTTCTGCCGAATAAGTTGCTTTTCGACTATTAAAAAAATAAATATAGATTGCGATTTGTGCGAATTTGGGATATAGTTGTTCTTTTCATAAACGGCTATATACTACTTAACTGTTTTATTCATTTAAAAATTTCGTTTGAATTCTTAGACGTTTTAGAATTGGAACATAAAATTGTGGGCAAATACAGAGTCTGCGATTACGGAGGGCAACTATATAGATTTCTCCATAACATTTAAGTTCTATAAAAATCAAAAAACTGCCAACAATAAACACAGTCAACGCTATTAATTCAAATAAAAGACTTTAAATTCAAACTTACAACAAACAATACCAACCCCCAACCCTCAACCCTCATCCAACCCATAAAACTCCCATACGCACAAACGAAAAAGGCAGTAGCGTAAACGAGTCGCTAAATTCCCCCCTGATACAGCGAGAGAGAGAAAGCTCGTCCGCTTAATTCCTCGGCAATGCTTACGCGTCTGAAAGAGGCGCATAACAAGTGAGAGAGAGAGACAGAGAAAGCCGCTGCGGTGGTCTACGCGGAGTGGCCCTCGTACGCGTTTAGCCGCCGCCGCGGAAATTGCGCAATTATCGCGTCGGCGCTGGGGCACATCGGCCGGCCCATGCCGCAAGCCTTAAATGGCAAACTGAGCCGCGAGGGTCGTTATACTTTCCACCCCCGCGTGCGCCGACGAGTTTAGCTTCCGAGCGACGATTTTGTTATGAGGTTGTTTATGTGGCTTTGTATAGGGTTGCGGATAGGGATTTTTGCGATTTGGGTGGAGCCTGGGGTGAGGGTGGAAATTTAGAGTTTTTTTTTATTGGGATGGAGTTGTGGGGAAGTGGATTTGGGCTTGATTCAACGTTTTGGTTGAGGAATATGATAACGATAATGGAATGGTGATAAGTATTGATGAATGTAGAGGTCGTTTTTAATGTTTCGACATTTTGTTGCTGCATGCTTCGATGATAAGGCTTTCTGGGTTTAGCAAAAAATTCTATTGAAAATTTTGCATACAATTGATGTACGTAAAATTTGAGAAGAAAAATCTTGGTTGTAAAAAAATAAAAAAACATTTTATTTTAAGAAAAATTTTAGTTAACATTTAATTACTTTACAATACTCATAAATAATTCATCTATTATTTGAATTACATAAAAAGTTCATATTTTCTTAAATTACATTTCTATTAGATACAAATTTAATTTATATTCTGGAGGTATCATAATTACACCTAGTATCATTAGGCCAATAGTTTCTAACGAGATGCAAGCATTCAGAAATATGATACAAGAAAATCACGGAAATAAGATTCGGTTTCACGCACGTGTAATATAAACGTGTCAACGTTTAGCCGTTATAATGCTAATGTTTTTCGCGCTTAATATGCACTTCTTTAATATTTATAGGATTATTTAACGTTCATTCCGTGTGAATATCTGGACTTTCTGAAGTCGCAAATTTTTGGATTGCAGAACTTTTCTAGAATTCACTAAAGCAGTTATTTTGTTGATTATAGGAACTTGACACTTACGTAAATTTGTACTCATTTGCATACATATGAAAGGAACTCGAACGTTTAAAGTATGAATATTATTTCAGTAGAAGCGCGAAATTTGTTCAGTGTTAAATTACTACCTAGTATATTCCTATGACGTAGGTCTTTCTTATATTATTTCTATAGGTAATGCAATAACATCTTAAAAATCCTAAAAAAACTTTCTTTTCATTCACCTCTCTAAATCAACAAACAAAACTCTCGCACAACAATTTTTCATCCCAAACGAAACTCCCTCACACCAGCTCTCATCCCTCGCTAATTGCAAAACCATCCCACCAACCCACCCAAATCTTCACATCCTCATCCATCTTTCCAAACTAATAATCGACCCCTTAATATCTTTTTCGTACACTCACAAGCCTGTATCAAAGCCATAAACCAAGCTGCAATAACCATTAACTCGACCAGCCGATCGCTCACTGTTCAATTGGATACAATCAGCGAGCATTTAAACGACGCGCGCGACTTTTTAAATTGCAATTCCGGCGCTCGCGTCATACCAGTATATATACACGTCGGGCACATATCGGTAGGCCCACTGCCAATTTGCCGTCTCCGTCATCATCGTACGATCCTTGGGGGGCGTCACCAACGAAGACATATGCAGATGATCAATCGATCCGAGGATCAAAGAAGCGCACCGACTTTTAGAGGAGCTGTAAAAAATAATTAGCTTCGAGGTTGCAGCGGGCCGTTTTGGGATGTGGGGACGGTTTCTGGTAAGAAAGTGGAGAGAATGTGTTGGTTTTTTGGATTTTAGGAATGGTTTTGATTGTATGGTGAACGGTGGAGTGAGATGAGAAAGTTTTTTGTAGGTTATTGATCCACGGAAATTTATGAATGAGTGGTCTTGAAAAATTTACGAGAGAAATTTTAAATGTGTCGATACCAGTGCGTAAGGAGTTTGATAAGATAGATGTGGAGAATTGATAAGATAGGCGTAAATCATTTCAATACAATAAAATTGTAATATCTTCTTTATTACATAAGACTATATTTTACATCATCTTAAAAAAATCCATAAAAATCCAACCAACAAAACCACTCTCAAACCACTCCCCAAAGACACTCGCCCACAACAGAATCGCCGGTGCATTAACACAGCCGCGCCAATCACCAGAGAAAAAAAGCTAGGCAAAGCCTCTCGTCCAACATAGTACAGACCTCCACCATCTCGGCCCGACTAAAAATAAACAGTCGCGCGCGTAACGGCCGGCTGACAATAGATTCGCGAGCCGCAGACGTATACACACACATACACTTGTGCCAAGCGCCTCTGTACTGTTTTTATTTCGGTGTCTCGACCGCCGACGACTTCGATGATATTCCTCTTAGTGATCTTACCAGGCGCGGAGGGTGGTGGTACACACTCATCGGCTTTTTATCTTTGCATTCCATCCGATTTTCTCGCCGCCGGCGCAACTCGATTTCCGGCGCTTTGCTTTTACAAGCGGCATCGGCGTCTTGGGTTTCTCGGATTCAATGGGCACTGGGCGTCCAAAAAAGGGTCTCTCTCATTATTTTTTCTGCCTCTCGATTTTTTTTCTTTTTTTTTTGAGGTCTCTTAGAGTGTGTTTTTTTGGAGGATGGAGAGTTTGGTTACGCGCGACGAGGTAGAAAAATCATTTTCAACTCGCCGGCCGATTATTTAGGAGGTCTGTGTGCTCGCGTATGTATAGAAAGGCGACCGGCTATTTAAGATCGCGAGAGAATGAGCGTTAAATGGCTTGAAGGACTGGTTTTTTTTTGAAGCGGTGGACTGACACGCGTATTGTTTGGACTGTGTGTTATTTCTTATCAAATATGAAACTGCTGTTTTTTGAGCTGCTGTTTGCCGAGGAGACTGTATAGGCGTGGAATTTGATTGCTTATTTTAGTATAATAGGAATGTGTTTATGAGGTTTTTTATGATCTTTAGAAAGAATGGACATTAGTTTAATTCACTGAACATTAAACTATTAAAACGAGATCGGTTTACAGCTTAACATAAATTACAATCTATTTAATAAATTAATAAACGAAGCACTAACTCATATCAACTCTCGCACGAACAAGCCCTTCAAAATATCACACAGCCTCAAAAATTCCACCGCCCCTCAAAAAACCAATTGCCGATCTCTGATTTACACCGGCGCGCCGCGGGGTGAACGACTCCGTAAAAGAACGAAAAACCACACACTCTTGTATGTAAATTTAAACAAAGTCCGAGCAGCGAGAATATAGGTGCGTGGGTCGCGTCGGCTTGGGTCCAGCTCTATTTTCTCTCGGCAGCGACCTGTCCGCCATCCAAGAAACTACTCGCCTATGTACTCCTTCTTAAATAGACGCGCGTTCGAGTACCTATATACGCAGCCTCCTTGAGGCTCTGCCTATATATGCACGCTCGAATTTTCGAGAGCGCCTCGCCCTATTGTACACTCGAACGTTTTTTTTTTCTTTTGGAGAACAGATGCGAGCGCGCGTATCGACGGTTTTTCGGAAGGAGCCGATTATTCGGGGAGCGGCGGTTGGACCGAGAGAGAGAGAACAAAATAAGTACTCGAGCGAAGAATGCCGCGGACCCTGTAGCCAGGAGTCGAGGATAGGAGGGGGGAAGTTTGAGAATCGAGGAGCGAGATAGGCTGAGCGATACGGTGTGGATAGTGTAGGATATGGTGATTCTGGGAAGAAGGTTGAATGGGCTTTTGATGAGGTTTTTGGGATTTTTGGGTTTTTGAGATGAGACTTTTAGGATTTTATTGTTTAGTAAGCTAGGAATATAGGATCGGGCTG
>JAPYZA010003954.1:0-14522 GCA_030522685.1 Eupelmus azureus | reverse complement strand
TTATATCTCATTTAAACTTTTATATATAGAGAGGGAGAGAGATGACACTAAACATAATTGTATGGCACACGGCTCAAATGCAGCATACACACCACAACATTACACTACATGACATAACCACAAACATACAATCATTTGTAGAATCTGTAAAATTCTGTAAAATTTTGTAATTTCCATAATTTTTTATTTGTAGATTGTTAACTTCTACAATTTTGATCTACTTTTTGTGAATTTGTAACTTTTACTTTTTGTGAATTTGTAACTTTTATTTGTGAATTTGTAACTTTTATTTTTTGTGAATTTGTAACTTTCAATTTTTTTCAATTTGTAAAACTCCCGTAAGCTCATGAGACCAAGATCATAAGCGGATTCCGAACCTGCAACGTTGGGACCAACGTTTGACCGCTGCTATGGGCGTGTGACTTACTGCACGTTGGCGTACGTTGGTTCCCATGATGGGGAACCGCACGTGCAGGCTGACGCTGCAGTGCGACACAACGGCCGGCGATCAACCGTCGGCCTCGACTTGCGATTCGGGGAATCGCAAGTCCATGCGATGAAGAAGAGGCGTTATTGCCAAGACGATAACACGTCTTCTCTGCGCTGCAGCACCTGCGGCTGCAGCGCAACGGGCAGTTGCTGCCGGACCACTAAACGATCCACACAACCGGAGGGGGGGGGGAGTGGGGGGCGGAATCGTAAGCCTCTCGATATAACTATATAATATAGGGAGATATATACAAATAATAAAAATATATTTATTTTTGTTTACAACAATAAATGCTAGTAATTACAGTAGTAAAAATATATTAGACTCAGATTTCCTTTTAGTACCTTACATCGATAGACTTGAAAATTTTTTTCAAAGTTATGTTTTTAGAAGAACATATTAGCTGAAAATACTCGCAGGCAAAGATATGTAATGTATTATTCAGATAAACAAGACCATTAGCGCAAAAAAAGGAGTTCTATGCATTATATTCTACTTTTAAAAGGAACGATAGTGCGGTCCTGCAATTATATGTACGTAATGGGGTATCATGAAAAATAAAATAATAATTGTCAGATACGGCTACGACAATATGTGCGTAATGGAACGATAATGCAATCCTTCTGAAATTATATGCACGTATGGAGTATCGTAAAAAATAAAATAATATATCACAGATACGACTACGACAAGAAACGGAGGTCTACGAATCGTACTCTACTTCGAAAAGGAGTAACGATGCGGACCGTCTACGATTACATGTGCATAATAGAATACTTATTTTGTAATTAATCAAAATAACATATCAATAATTGTTTTATCAAAATCAAATTGAATGAGAATAAAAGAGATAAACTATTGGAGCTAATTCTACGATAGATTTCCTATTAAAATAAGTAATAAAACAAAAATTGATTTTTTTTACCGATTTTTTTGTTTTAAACGTGTTGTGTTTCCTTAAAAGCTCATTGGGAATTAACAACTTATCAGTAAAAATCGCTTGCAATCCATGTTCATTTATTTTCCATCCCCATTTCCGAGAATTTACCTCGTTTCCTAACCAAATTTGCACTTGATAAAACGTTCTGAATGAGTGTTGCAGCGTTTGCTGTTGGAGGTAGCGATTCCAATTTCCGTAGTTTTTTTATTGTTTATATTTGGAAGTGTAAGAATCTTAGTTTTTTTCTTTTCTTTTTATGCTATATTGGACCCGCTTTCACCCAATGGGGTATATTATCGTGAACTCCTACCACCTCTGTATGGAAGTGCTCCTAACCATTTTGAACTCTGTAACTGTATTCGTGTAACCGCGTAACATGTAATGTTTAGGTAACTAATATTTTTCCCAAGAAGCATCTGACTGGAGAAGTCACTAGTCTAAAGTCGCTTCCACGGTAAACTCTACTATTCTCGCAATTCTGCCTAGCCGAAGCTAGAATGGACATGGAAAACCTCCGCCGAGAACAGTAGTCGGCAGAAGAGTTAAACTTAAATATTTTTCGTGAAAAATATCCAAGTTATCCCTACCGCCTGAGAGCATCGTTGAAAAAAGCCCCTGTCGGTGCGCCCAAGCGGTGATCCATCCAAGTGCGAGCCGTGCCAAACGCTGCTCAACTCAAATGATCGCTCGACCGTGCAATCAAGGACCAGCGGTGTCCCTTAAGAATCTTAGTTTTACTAATATTTTTAGCTCTTTTTTTCTACTATACAATGCTGTTATTATGTTATTTTCACAATTCTCGATCTCCGATTGACTCGCATTCGCGTTACAAAACGTATGTACTAGCGTTTGTATTGCAATATCATTTAATAAAACTTGTATCAATTTCTTTCTCCCTCGCTTATAAAAACAAGATGTTGTATCGCAACCTGTAAAGACATGAAAGAAAAGAATGTTTCTTTTTAATTCATTATACTTGAAACTGTGAGCGAGTGATGGATGGGATTTCACGGTCCGTGCCCCGTGAACGCTGGAATATCGTCCGACCAGGTCTTTGTGCCTTACGGTCACCACTCGTTTGTTGCGCACAAACGAGAAAACATTGAAATATTCCTCTGTCCGTGCGTCGTCCGTTAGGATCGGGATGGAGGGGCGGAAGAGAAGACGGGCTCGAAATAAATAACTCGCGTTTGGTGACACTCGAGAATTTATTGAGATTCCGTACAATTACAGTTACGCGTGATTCGCGGATTATCGCTGACTGCTCTCTTGTGCGTCCGAGTGATTAATAATCGCTTAAGCGTCGCGCGCTCTTATATAGGAGTCGCTCCCCTCGCTGTTGCCGTTGCTGGTGCCGTTTGGCCTGCCTGGCCAGTGTTTTTGACCGTTAGATACGGGCTAAAGGGCCCCGCTTACACCCCCGCCTGCCGGAGTAAGTTCAGGAACATCCACGGTAACAAGCGAAGTGTTCTGAAGTTGCTCCACATGGAATGGATAGCTGGGCGAAGTGCAGGGCAGAGATTCATCCATGCTGGTGAAGGTTAAGTGAAGGTTAAGTTTGTTAGGCGCGGACGCAAGCGGGCATCGAGTCATAATAGTATATTAATTGCATTTGCCTAGCTACAGGCTAATTTCTTGGTTATAGGCGGAACCTAACCTATAAGCGTCACGTGCATGCGGTATAACTTTCTTTGTACTCTTTATCATGCTAACCTTATTTTCGAGTTCGTTTTTAACTTTATTTTTTTCTTTATTTTATTACAACTAATGCATTGATTAATTTACAGGCACAGTAGGTGAGTTAATAATTCTCAGTTCATTACTTAGCGCATTTCATATGTATATATAGTTTTATTAAAGAAAGAAAGAAAAAGAGAGGGACAAAAAAATTTATAGCAATCATCGTACAAATTATCAAATTTATGCCTAGTTACGATAATTATAATACAATAACAAAATCAAACAAACATACAATTTAAAATTTAAAAGAAAAAAAATCTAATTTTAGAAAATCAAAATCAACGGAGTATACAATTTTATAGATTGAAATCTTGATTATATACACTTATTGCAAATATCTAGTCTTTAATATTCCACAACAGTGTCTATTTATATAAGCGTGAACAGACAAAAACACAGAAAAAAACTTCATATTTAGAAAGATTACACTTTACTTACTATTTCAACAAAATTAAACTTTTAATTGAGAATAAATAATTAAGAAATACTTCATTAACTAAGCACTGACACTTCTGGTTGTACTGGCTGCCTTTTATTTTTAGTCTTTGCCGCTGGAGAAGCCGCTGCCTAAGGATTCCTTCTCCCTGTCGCTCAATCGTCCTCTTAAAAGCACTAACTTGAGGGCGAGCTGTTCTACAGTAAGGCCATGGCCGTCGAAGGATGGATCTAGTTGGCGGATGCTGCGGATGATGGCGTTTCGTTGATGCCGGCGTTGCAACCGGTTTCTTAAGCTGAATGCCCTGTGTTTGGTGGATCTCTTCTGGATTTTGCCATGGTCATCCCTTCTCCAACGGGGAAGTATAATTCCATCAGCACATATCCCTTTGCCTTTTTTGCCATTGCATTTTTTTGTTGCAGGTTGGACGTCGACTCTGTTGCTACCTGGACTGGTAGCGACTTGATTTGGCATGGAGCTGGTGCTTGACAGAGGGCTGAAACTTGGCTCAGATGATACTACCACGGGCTGAGACTCGTTAGGTGATTGCTGGCTGCTGCTCAGTAAGTTTACCGCCGATGACCAGGTCAACACCTCGTTCAGAATGTCGTCTTCTAAAGCTGGGCCCA
Organism: Eupelmus azureus; assembly: GCA_030522685.1. Classification (NCBI taxonomy): domain Eukaryota; kingdom Metazoa; phylum Arthropoda; class Insecta; order Hymenoptera; family Eupelmidae; genus Eupelmus; species Eupelmus azureus. The sequence continues at coordinate 10,287 of JAPYZA010003954.1, read as the reverse complement.
CATTTGGTGATACATCCATTGATCGTAGTGCCTCGATAGTCTTGTCTATAAAGGCGTTGGCTACTGCTATTTCTTTCTCCATGTCCGCGGGATTTTTATTGTTATTCTGCCCGGAGTTGCTGGGCCCTTGTGATGGTTCGCGTTCATTCTGCGTAGTGTTGGTGATGTGTGGTGTTATGACTTGCATTGGTTGCGCTATGTCGTTAGTTATGTGGTAAATTACCTCGTGTTTCGCGTGGATATCCGTTGGTGGGGTTGATCCCGATGATTCGATTTCTCCCACGTTGATGGATATTGTGGTTGGTGTTGTCGTATTGATGTGGATGCTGTTCTGCTCGGTGGGTGATGGTGTTTGAACTGGCGTAATGGTGTGACTTCCCGCTTCGTCTTCTGTGGTGCTTTGCTCAGTGATGTCGTTGTGAGGATGGTCAATGTGGCTGTTTCCTGCTCTTGGCAGCGTTTTGAAATTTTGTGCCCTTCCTGCCATAAAAGGTCTCTGTATTATCGCAGAGCTTCGTATAGATCCCTCTCGGCTGCCTCGACTTGCTTCTTAACTTGCTCAATTTTTTTGTTCGTGCTCGCATGTCCGTTTAAGGTGTTGCGTCGTTGCTGGCTGAATTGGTTATAAGAATGGTTGGGGTGTCCCTGCTTTTTTATACTGTTTTTTTTCTTTGCTGGAGTGCCAAAGGTGCGATTATGATATACATACCGAGTATAATCTGTGCGTGAGCCTCTGGAATAATTAAGAAACTGTGCTCTATTTCGGTATTTGAGACTTTGAATTGTAGTATTGCGATGCTGTTTACAGCAATTGCTTTTCCTGCGACTGCCTGTATTTTTAGCTGTGGTATTTCTTGGATAATGGTTCTTGTTTCGGTATCTTGTAATTGTATTAAAATGTTTGTCGATATGGAAGACCTAGTAGCTCCTGTGTCAACTAATGCCGCCATTATGTGGGTGTTGAATTTCAATCTGAGTCTTGGGCATGGCTGTGGGGAATCTTGTGTAGTTAACTTCATGATTTTCAATTTTTTATATGGTCGCAATTGCCTAGCATTCCATGTACCTCTGTTTCTCTGCTTTTCATCTCTCAGTTCATACGCATTTTTCCTTGGGATGTTGGTTATTTCAAATGGGCCTTCATAGATAGGTCAGAGCTTGCTTGTGAATAAATAAATTTTTTTGCCTTATTTGAGAATTTGTGGACTCTTTTCAGCACCCACATTCCAATTTCGAATTTTGCTGGGTTTTTTTACCAGTCGTTTTTGCATATTATTCTTTTTTTGTGCTGCTTCTTGTAGGTTTCGCAATACTGTCTGGTTATTTGTATCTTGTAGAGCTTGATTGTCTACTTGAGACCCCAGATTCATAGGTATTTTGAGTTTTTCTCTTTTTTCAATGTCCGTTGGAATCATTTTTGAACTTGAACTGGGTACTAGTGAGTTTACGCAGAGCTCCAATGGTTCTAACAGTTTATCCCATATCCAGTGTTTATTTGTGCATCCGGTTCTAAATACTCTTCCAATCTCCTTCATTACTCGTTCCACCGGGTTTGCTTGAGGATTGTATGGGGATGTTGTTCGCATTTCGTATTGATACTTATTTTATAGATTTTTCCATCGTTCACTTATAAATTGGCGTCCTTGGTCGCTTAATATGACCTTAGGTGTGCCGTAGACTTTTATAAATTTTTTTTCAATTGTGTTGCTTACTATTTTAGCTGTTATTCTACGTATTGGGAATAACTTCACAAACTTAGAAAATAAGTCTTCGACTACTATTATGTATTTGTTTCCTAATTTGGATGTTGGTAGTGGTCCGAATATGTCTACTGCCACTATTTCTCTTGTATTTTCTGGTAGGTCGAAATACTGTTCCCCTTCAGTGTGCTTCGTATAATATTTGGTCATTTGGCAGTGGTCGCAAGTTGTAGATATTTCTCTAGCTTCATTGTAGGCGTTTTGGACTATAAAGTTTCGTTTGATGAAATCAAATAGTATGTCTGTTCCGTAGTGTAAGATTAATTCATGTGTTGCCTGTATTATTGGTTTTGTGAGGGTTGTTGGGATCACGATTTTCCATGCATTGTCATCCAGGATTCGTATGACTCCATCGCTGGATCTTGCTGAAGTGATGAGATCTGCTATCCTCTTATCTTGTTGTTGTTCTGTCTTTATCTGATATCTTAATTTTCTCCACTTTTCTTAGGTAGCTAGGTCCCAAGATCGTATAAAAATCTCTTGGTGATGTGTTTCTTTCTTTCTCTTTGTGATATCCGCCAGTCTTGACAACGTATCAGCATATTTGTTGTCTTTTCCGTCGATGTGTTGCCATATTACATCATATTGTTGAATTGCTAGGATCCACCTGGCAATTCTATTGCTACTTAGAGCCCATGTCTGTATGAATGTAAGGGCTTTATGGTCTGTCCTGATAATAAACTTTCTATCGGCTAACCAAATATGCCATTTTTTTATTGCCCAGATTACCGCTAGACCTTCTAATTCGGTGACAGAGTATTTTTCCTCTGCTGTTTTAAGTGCTCTGCTGATGTAAGCTATGGTTTGAGCTGATTTGTCTTTGGGATTTATTTGGGAAAGTCAAGCTCCTAGTCCGACGGTTGAGGCGTCTGTTTCGATTCCCAGCATATAATCCTTTTTGAGTAGGAATAATTCTTCAGCGTTTTGGAAACATTGTTTAATTTCTTTCATTGCTGCCTTCTGGTCCGCTCCGCACTTGAACTTTTGATCTTTCGACAGCAACCGTTCCAGAGGTCTCGTTTTGTCCGCTAGTGATGGTACGAATTTTCTGTCCCAGTTAAGAATCCCTAAGAAAGCTTGTAGTTGTTTCTTACTTTTGGGTAGTGGAAATTTTTGGATTGATTGATTTGTTTCCTCCATCATTTTCACCTTCCACTCGCTAATGATGTGCCCTAGGAATGTTACCTCTTTTACGCCTATCCTCGCTTTTTTTTTTCATTCACTGTTAACCCGCCGTCTTTTAGTCTGGTTAGTACCCTCTCTGTAAGAGCCATTAATTCTTTCCAATCGTCAGCGTAGATCAAAATGTCGTCCAAGTATATTATTACTAAATTTTCCAGGTCAGCGCCTATTACTTCCGCCAGTCCTCGGGTGAAGGATGCGCCCGCTGTTTTTATGCCAAAAGGTACTCGGCAGAAAACGTAAGTTTGTGATTTGAAGCGAAACCTTGTATATTGTTGGCTATTTTCGTCCAATTCCGTAGTCCAAAAAGCTTTGTTAATATCTAGCTGCGTGAACCATTTTGCGTTATCGATTTTTTTATTATCTCGTCCACATTCGGTGGTTGGGCGTGGTCGTTCTGCATTCTAGTGTTCAACATGCGGGCGTCTAGGCATAACCTTATCTCGCCGTTTTTCTTTTTTACGGTGACGATTGGGTTAATGTATTCCGTTGGTGCTCGCCTGATGATCCCTTGTTGTTCTAGTTGGTTAATCTGCCTTTGGACTTCCTCTTGGTGCACTCTGGGGATGGCGTATGATTTTCCCTTCTATGGTGACGTGTCGCGGAGTTAGATTATGTGCTTATATTTCTTCATTTTCCCTGTCGTATCTTTGAAAACGTCTCGTAGTCTGTGCTTCAATGTGTCGATGTCTCGCCTCCGTTTTTCTTCGTTAGGTTCTGTCTCCTGAGCATTTATCAGCGTCCGTATGCTCTTCTTGGGTGTTTGCAGATCGACCCTTTCGTTGATGTGGGCGATGGTTACCGAATTCGTGGTGGGATTAATAATTACTCCTTTGCTCCTGATAAAGTAGTAGCCTAAAATTATAGGGTTCGTGTTCTCTCCGGTTGCACCCTTTATCAACGAGCTAGGGGTTGGTAATTCCCGCAGGCGCTGGCCTAGGTTCTCCCAATCTCTCACTGTTTTTCAGTCACTGCTGATACCTGTGCGCCTGTATCTAATAGGGCTTCTGTCTCTTGGCCTCGGATCGTAATAGCAATATCTGGGCACGTAAACCTTTCTTTGTTGATTGGTTTATCGGCGTCGCTATCTGTCAGTAGAGTCCTTATTTCGGGCTCATTCTCTGACTTTACCGTATCTGAAAGCTCCTCGTCATCCGGAGAGTACTTTGCTCTCTCCCAATCTTCCTCGGAAGCTGTTGAAGACTCCGTGCCGTCGCCTTCCTTGAGCGCCCTTAGGTTGTTGTCATACCTCCAGTTCCATGCTCGCGAGTCATTTTGCTCGAAGTTTCTTCTAGGTCTCCAAGTTCGCTGTTGTGATGCCTGTTATTGTCACTGCTGTTGCTGATTTAGCCGTGTCTTATCCTCGACCTCTCTGTTCGTTTCCGTTCTGGTAGCAGCGACTCTTCTTTGCACGGTGATTCCGAAATCGGATTCGTCGAATTGGATCAAGATACGAGCGGCTGCCGCAACCGAATCGAGTTGTCTGCAGTCGAATTTGTCTCTCACTTTCTAGTTGAAGTGCGACTTCATCCTGTCGATGATCCAAGCGTCGTCCCTTGCATGGTCCAAGCTTTTAGCTAGGGCGGCCCACATTCGTAAGTAAGTTTCCATGCCTGACCCCTTACTAGCGTCATATTTGCCATCCAGTAATTATTCGATGACCTTCCTTTGAATCTTCTCACTCTAATATCGGTTGAGGAGTTCGTTTTCCAACTCGTGATATCCCACTGCGTCGATCGTATCTGCCCAGCGCGCAGCTTCTCCCTTCATAATTCCTGCAAAAGCTGTGAGTTTTTCCCGTTCGCTGAGTCCTTCCGGCCGGGCATTTTCCTCAAAGTTTCTAACCAGTTTCCGGGGGTTGCATTGTGATACATTTCCGTCGAATCTCATGTTTCCGATCCTTGATATTTCTCTGATTAAACGTACCACCTGCCGATCATCACGCATCATCGGACGCCGCCTGTGATCGTTTTCTGCTAGTCTTCTTTGGATTTCACGATACTCGTCGTCCTGATTCTGTTGTCTTCCGAACCCTCCGTACTGGGCTAAATCATTCCGTAGCTGTTCCAGCGATCGCTGAGTTATCAAGGACAGCTCTGTTAGTATTCATTTCGTCTTGCATGCTGGATATCTGGGTCCGTAGTACGCGTAGAGATTCGCGTACTGACAAGTCTTCTTGGTTCAGTCGGCCGTTTTCCCTTGCTTAGGCTCCGCGTCCCTGATTGCGTGGTGGTTGGTTTCCCCCAGTTGGATTTACTGGTATTGGAACTACTCGCCTTCTTTCTGGTCGACCTCGTCGATTTAGTTCGCTTCCCGATTCTTCATCCGTTCGATCATCCTCATCAAGCGAACTTGATTCGAGGTTTTGCTCTTCCACTAGGCCACCGACCCCTGCTGCAGCTGCCATCTCGTCGACGGCGTCGTTAAAGCGGTTATCGTCGTCAGCTGACATATTCAGGATAAGTCTAAATCACTTAATTAAACAAACCCCTTCTCGTTCACTCCCACCAAGAAATTGTTTCTTTGTGGTATTTTATGTAAATTTTCTTTTTGTAGGTGATTGGTGATGCAGAGTCTCTAGCGAAGCTCGATTTCTTGGCACGACGTTCAGCTCCTAACGTCGTCCTGTCACGGTCGCCATGTGAGCGGGCGATGGATGGGATTTCACGGTCCGCGCCCTGTGAACGCTGGAATATCGCCTGACCAGGTCTTTGTGCCTTACGGTCGCCACTCGTTTGTTCCGCACAAACGAGAAAACATTGAGATATTCCTCCGTCCGCGCGTCGTCCGTTAGGATCGAGATCGATAGACGGAACAGAAGACGGGCTCGAAATAAATAACTCGCGTTTGGTGACACTCGGGAATTTATTGAGATTCCGTACAATTACAATTACGCGTGATTCGCGGATTATCGCTGACTGCTCTCTCGTGCGTTCGGGCGATTAATAATCGCTTAAGCAGCGCGCGCTCTTATATAGGGGTCGCTCCCCTCGCTGTTCAGGCCGTACGGCCGGCCGTTTGGCCTGGCGTGTCGTGCCTAAGGGCGCGCAGCTGCTGGTGCCGTTTTGCCTGCCTGGCCGGTGTTTTTGGCCGTTGGGTACGGGCCAAAGGGCCCCGCTTACAAAACAATGAGTGGACTATATATACGTACAAGTATCTGCATAAAATTTGAAAATAACATGTTATATATGAACTTTTAATATTATAAATTTATATAACAAACTGAGGATTTTGTAATAAATAATTTTTTGGCCAATATTTGCATTATTTTCAATGTTGTGAGTATCAATGTCATGAGTTATATGAAAATTTCCACTGAAAAATTTTTTTGTTTTTAAATCGAGCATATGTGTTGTTATTATTTTCGAATTCTACCCCAAATTAAAAAAATCATTGAAATCGGATCATTAGTTCCTAAGAAAAAGCAAAATTTTCTCGCTTTTTCAAGTATCCGACGCGCGATCGCTGTGCCTACAGCAGCATACAACTATACTTTAACTTAAATATTCACATTGATCGATGTTTAAATAAAAGATATGATAGTTCAACTCTCACTATAGACTATGCATAAATTTGAGCTCTAAATATTAATAAACAAAGCAATAATGATTTTTCGGAAAAAAAGAAAATTATCGGAGCTTTAGAGCATCGTAGTGCAATAATTAAGGGCTTAAAATTTGTATAAAAATCGCAGCAATTAAACAATCGTTGTAGAAATGTAATCTGAAAAAAAAATTACTAATTAACTTTTAATATTAAAAAGGCTTCATTTTCGACTTAATGTATAAACAATTTATACTTCAATAATTCACTTTTCCTTTATTTTATGTTGTAGTACAACTCTTCACGAGTAAACTAAACCCTCAAACAAGTCTCTACGACGTCTCAACATTTTTTCAAGTATAATTTGCCAAGAGGCTTTTTTTACATAACAAGTAGGTTATAACAAAAACTATAATAAATATTTTGGGCTAAAATTAATACCACTTATAAAGTATATAAAGATTTTCAAAAAAAACTTTGGTGCGATTTTTTAGAAATGAAACTAATTGAGTTACAGAAAATTGAAAAAAAAACGCTAAAATAGGTTGTTTTTTGAGTTTTCAAAAAAAATTAATTAACGAATTTTGATTGAGAGCAGCTCATTTCGCAGGTATTTTCAATATCCAAAAAAAGTGACTCGTATTCACTGATCACTCTTCCCGCATAGTTGGAGCGTGTTACAGGACGAGAGCTAAGTACACAAATTAGTCGCGTTAACAGCATAGTGCAATAGGAAAAACAAAACACGTTTGGACGTGAGTTATGAAAATAACGCATGCCATGCAAAATCGTCCATTTTGCGCACCCACAACAAAAGCGTAGTGGGATACATTACAAACATGCGTGGTAAAAAAATATTTATACTCCGAGTCACCAAAGGTTATGGAATCGATTTGAAATGAAAAATATTACTCAAAAATGTTCACCAATACAGAATTTTTTCTCTGAAAAAGTGAAAAGATGTTGATCTTTCAGTAACAAATATATATATTTGTAATAGTAGATTATGCACTAAGGAAGTAATTTTGCATATCACCCTCGGGAATAATCCACTTTCCTCCGGAAGTGCATATAGAACTTTATTCTGACTTTAACTATTACCAATTATTTGTTTTGAAAAGCGCGCGACCACTCTTTCAATAATATTTCTACTTTTTTACCACGTTTTTATTAACTCGCTTTCGTCCTTATGTATCTGTCTGTTTGGGTGGAATTTTGCAATCGATATTTAACTAACTTCCCGATGAGCTACAGACTTGCGTTTTAAAGCATTGTTTAGTATAAAAAAATAACATTAAAACTTATAATAACACTCTCATATAACACTTCTAATAACACCTTAAATATACACATATGCGCACACACACATAATAATGATGGAAAAATTAAAAATACAAAAAATTTTATAAACTTAAAGCATAATTTTTAAACTACGAAATGAAACCTAACCTGACTTCCGAGGTCGACTTAAGATCAGAATAAAAACGATTTCATTTTTCACTATAAACTTGATTTTATTCTAGATTATATCTTTTGATTGCATTTTATCGAAGCTATGAATTGAGAAAAATTTCTTGAGGAAGATAAAGTTGTTTTAAACATACATATTACTGTAAATAGTTAACCTTACAAATAGGCCATAAAATTAAAATTTAGGGCACGAATATCGTATTAATAGTTTTCGATACAAGTGCGAAATATTAGATTCTTGATAATTATCTGAGTCAAGAATCAATTTGCACACTTTATGGAACGATATTTTTTAAAACTATAAGAGTCAATTGTATTTCAGTATTACATAAAATGCATAAAGTGCATTCAGTTAAAATAAAATGAATTTACTAAAATTATTTTTAATAGATATCTTATCAAAATAAGCAATAAAATGCTATTTATAATATTGCGTATTTATTAATCTGATTATTTATATTATTTATATTTTTCAGAGACAATTTAGTGGCGAATTAAAAGAAACTTCAGATGTTTCGCTTCAAATTGATGATATGAAAAATGAATTATTATTAGAGGAAACATGTATTCATGAAGATAAATCATCAATGACGTATTCTTGGAGTAATATTAACGTACATTTTTGTATGAAAGATAAAAGCTTATGGGATCGAGTCTTCAGCAAGAATAATACATTAAACTTTAAAAAGCATCTTTTAAAGAACGGTATGATTTTAATTCAGCGATTAAGAATTTCGTAGCTTTTTTATGAAAACCTGTAAATTAATTCATGGAATTGTTCTCATTGCAAAGTTTGTTGTTCAAGTTTCCTTTTGTAAATACGCTGCTTGAAGTCGATTGATCCTTTCAGTTTTTGAATAATTAGACAAAACTTACGCTTCATGATTAACCATTTATCATATTAATATAAATATTTACGAAAATACATAGTTACTTTAGTACAACTATTTAAATTTATACAAATAATAAGATGACCTTTAAAAATTTCTTCTATTATATTAAAGCAAATAATTCAGACTTTTTTCTATGATAAAGATTATATTAATGACATAGAATATAATACTAATGATAATATTCTATATGACAGATCCATTAGTGGACCATTGCTTGCGCTAATTTAAAATGCACTTTCTCGAGGTGCATTTTCCCATAGATGACCTTCGCTCACGTGGAGGTAATCCTGACACCTGTATATCATCTACAGGAAGTATTGAGTTTTTTTCAATAATTTCTAGAGTGAGTTTTATTTTTTTCGATGATTTCACTCTATACCTGGTGCACTTCCTCGTAGATGATATCGCGTCGACCTGAGGGTAATTCTGAGACTTGAACATCGTCTACAGAAAATGTTGGATTTTTTCGGTTATTTCACTATATACCTGGTGTATTCTTCGTAGATGATCTTCGCCGACTTGAGGGTCATCTTGACACTTGGACATCGTCTACAGGGAGCGTCGTTTTTTTTCCATAGTTTCACTCTATACTTGATGAACATTTTCGTAGATGATGTCGCATCGACCTGAGGGTCATCCTGACACCTGGATATGGTCTACAGGAAGTGTAATAAGTTTCGATTAATTAATTTATTTATTAATATATACATTATAATATAAGAAATTAAAATAATAATTATTAAAAGAACTAACATAGCATGATCGTGAAACATAGTTATGTTTTTTATAATAAATGAATTAGCATCCTGAAACATTATTTCTCCAATCATTGAAATAATTTATTTATAAATTATAAACTATAAAATTAAATTTTATTGAATAATCTAAATAAATATTGAAAATAATTAAAAATGATATTTCGTCGCTTGAATGGAATAACAGGACACATCGAATTATTGTTAGAGAAAAGTACACATCAGTTTTGCGTTAGAGAAAAGTACACATCGATTTTACATTAGAAAAAAGTACACGTCGGATTTTCTTTAGAAAAGAGTACATCGGATTTTCTTTAGAAAAGAGTACACATCGAATATAATATATTTAAAGCGAAATTTAAGTTGGCACCACTGCCTATATTACGACGATTGATTCGAATAATAGTACACATCGATTTTGGATCTCTCTCTCTCTCTCTCTCTCTCTCTCCCTCGCCCTTTGTCTCTCGCTTTCTCTCTCTCTCTCTCTCTCTCTAGCGGTGAGTTGACTTCTTTACTACTGTGCTCCTACTTCTCTACCATCGTACTCATCTATTTCTTGCGTCCGAGTGGCGATTTTTGCAATGACGGGTGCAGTTCTTTCTGCCGATTCTTTTGTGTATTTTATTTCTACGAGAGAGCATATACTTTCGGCAGAATACTGTGCTCTCAGTCGCTGTCTTC
>JAPYZA010003953.1:0-14234 GCA_030522685.1 Eupelmus azureus | reverse complement strand
ACAACACAAAAAAAAAAGAAAAAAACCCACCCTCGCAAAGCACCATACTAATCTGAAAAACTCTTCTCTCTCAAAGCAGGAACAGGCCACAAGAATGACACGAGCGGCAACGGCAGGCCGGCCCCACTGCTGGCCGAGCCCCGCTACGGCGCCGCGCCCCAGCCCTACGGCTCCACGGTCGCAGCCGGCGGCGTGCAGTTCGGCGCGGGCGCAGGCGGCGCGCACGACCGCTACGAGGAGGGCTTCAACGGGCCGGCCGCCTACGCCGAGCCCTACGTCGAGCGCTACGGCCTGAAGTCAGCCGCCGAGTTCGCCGGGCGCGAGCCCCTGCATCCCACACCGCCGCGGCCTGGCTACGTGCCGGCTCTGGGCCAGCCGCCCAACACCAGCAGCCAGGGATCCGTCATGATGGTCTATGGTCTTCAAGCCGACAAGCTCAACTGCGACAAGCTCTTCAACCTGTTCTGCCTGTACGGCAACGTGAGCAAGGTCAAGTTCCTGAAGACCAAGGAGGGCTGCGCGATGATCCAGATGGGCGACAGCATAGCGGTGGAGCGGTGCCTGCAGAACCTGAACAACGTGACCATCGGCACGGACCCGGCGGCCAAGCTGCAGCTCGGCTTCTCGAAGCAGGCCTTCCTCTCGGACGTGACCAACCCTTACGTGCTGCCCGACAAGACGCCGAGCTTCAAGGACTTCACGGGCAGCAAGAACAACAGGTTCCTGAACCCGGCGATGGCCAACAAGAACAGGATACAGCCGCCCTCGAAGATCGTGCACTTCTTCAACACGCCGCCGGATCTAACCGAGGAGACGGTGAACCGCGTCTTCGTCGAGCGGGGCATCGAGGCGCCCACGACCATCAAGCTGTTCCCGCTCAAGTCGGAGCGCTCGTCGTCGGGATTGATCGAGTTCAGCAGCGTCGGCATCGCCGTGGCGGCCATCATGGAGTGCAACCACACCGCCCTTGAGAACAGCAGTGAGTATAAAGGCAAAGGAATTTTTTTTATATATGTAATGTGGGAGATTTTCAGCGAGGCCTTTTTTTATTCGTGGCTGAAATTGAGTGGAGTAGTGGTTCATTTGAAAACTTAGATGAAGGCTGGACACGATTTTCTGAGATGGTACAATAGATGGTAATGAATTGGATGATAAATTATTGTCTATTGTTTATTGATTATTATATGCACTTTTTTCATCTTTCTCGGTTGTACGGAGTTGATGAAGCTATTCTTCTGACCTTTTTTTTAATCTTCTCAACGGAATTAACAAGTTTTCAATGTCACGGATATTCTCTTGTTTCCCGTGCTTTACACTAATCTGTTTGTAACGTGTCATTTGTTTATAGTGTAAAATACTTGTTTAACATTTGAACTTATTTTTAAGAATGTTTTAAAAGAATTTTTTCACAAGTAGGATTACGGATATTTTATTTTGAGAGAACGTCTCCTTTCAACGACCCTCTCAGTTTAAACGTAAGATTTAACCGTTTCAATCTTAGAAGAGATAATCCTCTTACCTTCAATAGCCTAGCTTTTCAAATGTATTTACTATCTATATTTGCGGCAGTGAATGCACCCTGATTTACAGCGTTGCAAATGTAATTAAAAATCAAAAATCAATCAGCGAGCATTCTCCGCAAATTTTCGAAATAAACTCGAGCCTTAACTCGACTAATAATTCATTTTCTCAACAGACGGTAAGTTCCCATACATCATGAAGCTGTGCTTCTCGTCATCGCGCACCATACCGACCAACTTCCCGGCGAGCAGCGGCGGCAGCACCACATCGACGTCGGCCAATAACGGCCACGCCAAAATGCAGCAGGACTCGGAATAGAACGGCGAGGCCCAGGGCCAGCAGCGTCAGCGCCAGCAGCAGCAGCAGCAGCAGCAGCAGCAGCAACAGCAGCGCCAACAGCGGGCCGCGCTCGGGCTCGGCCTCGGGCCGCTGCATCCTACGCCGCCGCAGCTCTGCGGTCCCCAGCAGGCGGCAGCAGCAGCAGCAGCAGCGGCAGCCTCCGCTCTCGCACTGTCCCCGGTCTTGCAACCTCCGCACCCGCCACCCCTGCCCCCGCCGCCCACCTGCCTCCTCATCGCCGCGCCCACCCTCGCCGCCCACTATCAACCGCCCCCGCCGCCGCCCCCGCCCCTGCCCGCCTTCTGGCCCTACTAACTCTTTAAAAAAAAGCGATCAAAGGAATGACCACGCACTACGTAAATCAGTGTACGTAGCTGGAGACCACCAATGATAATACCCCCTGATTATAATATATATATAATAATATATATATATTGTCAACCGACCGAGCTGTAGTGTTCAGATTGCGACGACGAACGACGATGCATAAAAGCTTATCTCAATTATCATTATTATCGTTACTATGCAACCGATATACATATATATATCTTTTCGCCCTTTCGTGATCTGAGAGAAAACCGTGTTTTTTCGATTTTTTAAGCTTCGACGAGAGAACGAGTAAGGCTTCATGTATGTGTTTGAATCACAAGGACGCGACGAATTCACGCTCTGTATTAATTCATTATAGTCAAAAGTTCCTCGGCTATATTTTCAAGGCCCGGGGGATGTTTTTATAAATGACGGATTATGGCAAATTTTTCCAAGCGAACCAAATCTAACTAAAATACTAAACGTATTATAGACTTGACTTGGCTATACGTAAACATAAGGCGATTGCTTTTCGAGGGTTGTGACAAAAGAATTAAACAAAAAAAGACAAAAATTAAGATGAAAACAAAAGACAAAAATAACAAAGCAAAAATGACTTAAGCGTGCGAGAACGAAATATACGCAACACGTAAGCACTTTTGTCCATTGTTCGTGAGATTGAGATAAAAAGAGTGCGAGTTAGCGAGAAAGAGAGAGAGTGCGTGAAAAAAAATTTATATTCGAGGCAATATTTGTTACAATACGACTAGAGCGTAAGTTGTGCACTGTGTGTAGAAAAAGAGAAGCTCAAAAGTAATAAAAAAAATGGAAAGCCAGACAGCGAGAGCTATAAAATAATGAAGGATGATGGGAGAGCTGAACGTTGGCGCTAAATCTTAGAGAGTACGCGCGCGCTAAGCATTAAGAATACACTTCGATTACGATAGGATAAAAAGAAGTTATTCTATATATATATACATATGTATAAGAAAATGATAGGCAAAGTAGCCTAAACGCATAGGCACTAAATCGCGTGCCCCCCGCGTCTCGCAGAATAGCGTTTTTTTTCGCGATTCATTGTTTCAATTTCTTATTTGTGGTTATGTTCCTCGCGCACCTATCCCACTATCTTGTTTCTCTTGATTATTTTTTTGCCCATTACTTCCCTATTATCGTTATGCACGTCACATTCTCATTTTTTTTTTTTCGTTATCATCGAGTTTATGATAATTATGAATTTATGTGTGATTAATGTGACTTATATATTACATCGTATTTTTACGGTTATGTTATAATAAAATTAAGATTTACTTAGGCATATATTCATTTATAAATTTGTTGACACGAAACAATTTTTATGAATTTCATACAAGTGTGAGAAGACATAAGATAGCTTTTAAGGTGTTAGACTTGGCGTAATCATATCGCAGTAAATAAATTCGTAGATGTATATATGTGATCACGAAGACAACTGCTCCTGAATCGAGAGAATATTGTCATTTTGAAAAGAATAACACGAATTTTTTGTAATTTGTCATTGAAATCAACTCCCATAAACAAATTGAAAATGAAATATTAATCTTATTTTTTTGTTAAGGACATTTTATAATCAAATAATTTAAAAGATAATTTACTTAATCTAAATTTGCATTGAAAAATCCCTCGAGTCGGATAAGAATTAATCAAAAAGTGTAAACTAAAGTTCCTTTTACACTGTTTGCACTGAGCACAAGTAAGCGATTGGTTTTTTTTCCGTGTATCCATCATTAGGAATCAAGTCTGCATAAAAATCATAACGAGTTACAAGACGGCTTAAGAACTTTTTCAATTCGACGATGCACTCCTGATTCCAGTGACTAACGCGTTATATACACAGTTTTGGCAAAATCGCGTGCGTGTTTCAAATAGAATTTAATCAAATGCAAACGACGTTGAAAATTTACTTCTCGTGAATATAAGCTTGAGCTCACTGATCGTTTTATGTGTGCTAAATATTGCACACAACACACGACAACGAACACTAACACACATTAGGTTGTACTTGGGAATTTTCAGATCAATTCGCTCCAGACTTAGCTCTTCGATTCCACGCAGTTATTTTGATATTTTTACTGTTACATTTACTTCTACTTTCCTCTTTACTCGCAATCATTAGAGTCATCGCATTCGCATAAGCTGTCATCAATAGTGAAATATACATTCATGTTTTTCACGGAAGACGAAGAGCTAAATCCGAGCCTTATCGAATAAAAGTCTTAATGTCGTGCATCAGAAGGCGCGTCAAAAGTAGATATCTTTATATAGCTTTATTACAATTGCGCAATAATTTCAATTACTCTGGATGTTTAGCGCTAATTAAATACAAAAGACAGATGATTATATAATTTTTTAAAGGATTTGAAACTCTGCATATCGCGTCATTAATTGAAGCAAATGACTAATTAAATAATAAATGAAACGTAAGTAAAAATAAAGAACGGGGAGCGATGAGTCCTTTTCTGATGCATCAGCTACACTTTGTACAAAAAAAAGTATATGAAATCGAATAAGGTAGTTGATAGATCCTTGTAAACGATGCAGTATTCCGGATTAGTGCGTAAACACTATTAAAAATTACGAAGAAGGGGAGACCAAGCCGCGTACATGAAAGATGATATTGAAGCTTGAACCATCGTCTCGCGTATACATCAAACTCGAGGTTGTAATAAATGAAAGCTAATCTGTGTCGATAATTAACACATTTGAAATTTGTTAAAAAAAACAAACAAACAAGAATTCGTACTAATACATATCTCCCATTTTATATGTATATATTTGCAAACGCTTAAGAATACACCTTATACATTGAATAATGTAATTACAGATTATTATTACGATTAATTATTAATTATTATTATTATTCTACTTTTATTATTATTATTTTTTGGACAACGATTTTGAAAAAGTCGAATGTCTTTATTTTAAAAGAGGGACGTGTATACTTTTTGCAACGAGTCGATATTGCGTTTCATGGCGTTAGTTATTTACGGAACTTTCATGCATCTCTGTAATTAGGTAGATAGTTACGCAAAATAGGATTGCATATCGTTATCCTAATTAACTAATTAATTAATTATTTTATTGGTTAATTAATTAATTAATTATTCTTAAGTAATTGTTAGAATTTCAAAAATAGGGTAATACTGCCGATGCGCTTCTTCGCTTTTTTTGTAACGTTCGACAGTGCCGTGACCCTATTGTCATTTCTTATTGTTGCGGTTCGGGCACGCACGGAACTCCCCTACACTTGCGTCTGACAATTTTAAAGAAAAAAAAGATGTGTACAACTATACAATTTTTTACGAGAATATTGTATTTATATTTTTCTAGTTTCGTTTTACGTCATGTCAAGACCGGGCGCAAGTGTATTGACGAATTCTTAATGCGTTCGTTGACCGCCAAGAAACAAAATCATTCCAATGGCTATACTATTAGTTAAATAAGTGAAAAAAAAAATATTAATAAAATGTTGTATGTAAAAAAAAGGAATTAAACTTCTGCGAGAAATGAGCAGACGGGCCTGAAGACGTTACAGAACAAGCAGAAGCGATAGTAGTAGCATAACTAGTTCCCAAGTATTATAGGTGACACATTACCTGTCCCCACATATCAAGAAGTAGGCATCCAAGACACAACAGCGTGTCATATCAATGTCTCTAGCGTTACATTTCCCCGTTTACAAAAAAGCCCGTGTGATTAAATATACATATTATATATACATACATCTATATATAAATATATATATATATATATATACCTTTTAAAAAAGAGATTGAAAAATTACGTAGAGATACCCCTCCCTTCACTTGTCACCTGGATCGGATTTCCTTTCTGACTGTCTTGTTGCAAAATCATAAAACCCCAGTCTCATTCTACCCTTAGCAAGTTTTTATCTCTGTATCTCGATGGAAAAAATGTCCTATAAAATTCATATGACTGTATACTCATGTAGAGGGCAATGCTAAACTTTTACGGACTGAACGTTATAGTAGAATTAAAAAATATACAGTCCTTGTATTCTACGACTACTAGAAGACTAGACTCAGCTGTTTCTTAAATAAATTTATTAATGTCAATCGCGTAGAAAATTTGTATGGATTCTACATGATATTTTTTCCACGGACTTTCCTCGTATTCTGCATGTTTATTCATTTTAAATCTTTAATGTCAATTAATTAAACCGTATTTTAATAATACCTGCAATTCAATTTAAGTGTAAATAATTGTCTAATATTCGTTTATTGTTTGAAATTTTTGAGTGTATTAGAATTCAGGTACTTCTAATTATAATATCAAATATTTAACATTTAATGGATTTTCAAGTTGTTTTTTTTTCATGCGAATAAACATGCAAAATAACGCAAAGCCTCACACGTCTGTCCTATGTCAGTTATACATCTGAGCCGGAAGGGTCTCTAAGCTCTGTCTTCCCATTTGCTGCGTCAAAAGACAAATTAGATATAATAAGATTTGTTGACTGTATACATTATTATGCATTAAAGAAATAAGTAAAATAAAAATTACCAGATATCAAGAGTGGCGCGCATTGTGTCTCGACGATCATCCGCACTTCGAGTTCGATACAAGCCTTTGCACTCGAACGTCGAATAAATGCACTAGCTAAATATCACTGAGTAATTTTGTACAAATGATTACTTCTTTTAAATAAATATGAAATCTTTAAATAATAACAGTAATATAACAGTGATATTTTTCAAAAATTAAAGAAAATTTTTATTTGTTTATAAATTTATATACTTTTACTTATTTACTGAGGAAGCATTGAGTTATAAAATTTGATCATTTGTACAATATGCTCTTGCTCAAAATAAAAGGATCAAGTTTGCGCCATTGAAACAAAAAAAAAAGTTGGATGTGCAAGTGCAAACGGCACGAGTTTAACGGATCATTCGTCAAATAGCGCTGCGCGTGTGCGCGATTAAACGTATGTAAATGTATTTTAAGGACATAGTTTTATCTCTAGAAAGAAAAATAAATTAACACATCGTACGTCACGAAAGTAATGTCTTTCGCGCGTCTTAGACGAAAAAGAGAGATAAGTTGGCGTGTTGTTGAATTAAAAAAAATTAAGGTCTTGAGAAAGAAAGAATGTGAGTAAGCGTTGTAGAGCGAACAAGTAAAAAACATTTTTTCGATTTACAAGACCACGCGACGAGACATGCGAAAAAGAGCCAACTTTTCGACTGTTATGGAAGCGATTTTCAAAACTATCGACGAAAGACAAAGGAACCGAAGCGAGGAGAACGGAAAAAATAATATAATTAAAAAAAGTAAACAATACGAGCAAACAAAAAATACAGAAGAAATGTAATATGTGTATTATACTGTATGTCGTACGCTGTAATGTTGTTTGAATTTGCGAGTCAATTATCTGTGCCTAGCAGCCCTGCGCACCCTACCAAATGATGTACCACCGTTCTGATGATAAAAAAATTAAACCGTAAACAATTATCAAGTATTCTGCAGTCTTAAGTAAAAATAAAAAGTAAAGTAAACGCATTGAAATAAATTCACCGAAAGAAAAGAGGAGGAGACGAGAAGAGAAACGGAGTTGCGCGTTTTAATTTTTGAAAGAGGCAACAAAGGCGTATATACATATATTAGCCCACAATTTTATTAATGACGTACTTTTGTGTACTTTAGTGATTCAATTTTATAATGAATTCCTATTCCAAATAAGGGAACAAATGAAAAGTTACTTACCATTTTTAAAAAAAATTTATTAATAGCCGAATGATCATTCCACAGCTGTTTTCTTGTATAAAAAAAGTAGCTGTAAAAGAATATTTGCTGAAAGTATTTATATTGCTTGCATATTTCATATAAATACTTTTGCGGCAATTCGTTTTCCTCATATTAGTACCCTAACAGTTTCAATCTAACGCTTTTTTATAAACGACTCTTATTTTCAAAATAACCTTCCTTTTCTAGACTAACTTCATCATAGAGTAATTAGCAAAAGGATTCTAAAGTATAGAAAAATATGAAAACTGTTGCCAACAGTTGTCACTTTTGAGCCTCGATAAAGGAAAATAACGTAAAGCAAACTTGTTACGCGCGCGCTCCAACACTTTTTAGAGATCGCATACATGCAGTTTTTTGCACAACCGATCCGTTCCTATTATATTAAAAAAAACCACTGACAAAACTGGGATCAGTCTACTACGCTGTTTCTCTGCCTTTTCTCTCTATTCCTCTCTTCTCTGGAATTGCCAAAAAGAGTAAACAATAATATAGAAAGAAAAAACGAAATCGACAACAACGGAGATGAGATAAAAAAGATTACAATGTATATCTATGATAAAAAAAAATGAAACGATATAGAAAAACTAAAGTACGAAATACAAGCATTGAATTGGTTTCTGAATTGATATACCCTCCGATTACACACTCATTAAGAATACAAATTTACCAAATCAGTCTCACCGTCTTCTTTGCTCTTCACTAGGCTAGTAGAAACATATTCAAACGTGCTTGTTCCTGTTCTTTTAGAGAAATTTCCTTCTACATAAATATAAACATATATACATGTACATACGAGTGGCACAATAAAGAAAACTCAGCGCTAATACTTCACTTACAACTATACACGAATAACGTCGAAAGCGCCTCGATGAATGAACGAAAAAAAAATCGTCAAATATACATCAAATTACCGAGCATATCTCGCTCAGATTTGTAGTTTGGGCTTTAGATGGCTTTCGATAGTTATACATTACAGATGAGTTCAAAGGGATAGATACAGTCAGTTCAAAAAACTCGATACACCGAGAATCATTTTCGATTCTACATTACATAATGATGGAGAATGTCGATGAGTCAACTTTTTATTAAAATTGGAGGAAATGATTGTAATTTTTTGACGAATTTTAAACTTAAAAAGCTGACTCATTCGCAATTGAACTATCGCTAGGTAAGAGAGAAAGAGATCGACTTTAGCAGGTTTCTGTATGTTTCTACACGAGGTGTATTTTCTTATAAAAAAAATAATAATAATAAATAAATAACAATACAATACTTGAATACATAAAGCAGATGTAGGGCTTATACGACAAAAAGTAACTAACTAATCGACAACAAAGATGAAACTGCAAACAGAAAACACATGTCACACTGCTGTCGCGTATAGACGAAAAACTCGCACCTTATTATTACATGTACCGTGTACGATATAAGCTTATAAAAAAACATATACAAAAAAAAATTGACAAAAAAAAAGTGAGAATGAAAAGAGGAAGAACGATACTCTAGTAGAAAAGCTTGAAGCTCGCATAAATGAAAACCCGTCACACACTGAACACAACAGCACAATCAATCCACATTAAAAACATGTATACGACCACACTCCACCCATCAATACAAACCCTTCATTGTACACTTTGATTTTTCAAAGATCTTTGCGCGCTTTCCGAATATATACACGCGGATCATGTACCAAGCCATATATACAGCATCTATATAAACCAACCCCCCCTGATAATATACCCTTTGTCCCCGATTTTCGTTGATGCAGCCCGATATCGAGAGAGAAAGCCTCGTTTGTTTTTCTTTTGTGTGGCGAGCTTGCAATGCTCAGGCACCTGTGAATAAAGTGTGCACTGCACTGTGTTTCTCTTTTTTTTTTATTCTGAATAACAGTTTTTCTTTCCACTTGTGCTTTTCTCTCAGTTCGTTTTGCATAGCGAAAATTACTTATTAAACGAGACATGTACACTAACAACAGTACACTATTACAAATACACTGACACTGGGAATACTAGCGTCGCATATTTTCAACAAAACTATCAAAAAGATTATCAAAAAAAAATAAAAAATCCAAAAATATAAAAAAAAAAAGATGTGGGAGTACGAGTAAAGTAAAAATTAAAGACAACGCTAGACTACATCGCTGTATAGCCGCTAATATCGACCATAGATCTGTAGTCTCTGTTCTTTAGATTTATTTTAAGTTTCTCTCGTAAAACTGTAATGGTTATATTTCTAGATTTATTATTATTATACAATATTCACATCTACACACTGTAACACGATTATTATTATAACAAAAAAAAAAATATCTACTTGTGCATAATGACATATATATTATAAAGTCACATCATTAAACATTATACTACTCGAATGTAATTTAACGTTCAACTGACTCAATTCATTGACACCCAAACACCATGCCATGCATTTTCAAATATACCAATAATACCTATCCAATACATCACAGAGGGTGAGCGCTTAGCTCCCTTTTTTCTCTTTATTGGCCTGAAATTAAGTCACTCTCGTGTAAATAGTAGACGTTTGCTCGATGGTGTTTGATTTTGGGATCGAATTACGATTGAAAGAGAGCTAAGTTTCCTCCCTGTGTATCATTGACACAACAACCAGATAATCCAGCTTAAACCGTCATTGTCAAGATACTATTACTTCGTGGGACACTTATTGAATTAATAGCCGTTCAATGAAACTTTATAGTCCTTTTTTTAATTTCAGTAATTGTTTTGTATTTTTAGATTCAGAACATTTATGTGAATATTCTTTTCCTTTGACAAACTTGCTGCATTATATTACTATACACAAACATAAACAAAATAGTACAAAAGTTAAAAATAAGTTGCTTATGAATTCTTTTGAAAAATTGCTGATCATTTAATTTCTTATCTAGATCTGGCTCAAGGCTACAGTTTTTTGCTTGACGCTGTTATCACAGAAAAAATTTACTGAACACTGTAAATAACTTTGCAAAAATTGGTTAAAGTTGTTTTTTCTGCTCGTATTTATATATTATAAGAAGAAAATTGATCCAGTTTTTACAAAGTTATTTTCAAGATTTAAAAACAGACGAACAATCACGCATTTTAAAGAAAACTTTACCAATTTGTGCAAGTACATACAATTATTACCAAGATACAAGAGAAAAAAAAAACAAACATTCTTTCGTTATTTCTTTTACAAAACAAGAACGCTCTTAGAAACTGCTAAAGTATACTACACAATGCTGAAGTAGTCTCAAAAAGTTAGAAATTAAGGCACTTTTGATAAGAGCTGAGTAGATCCAGCCTCAGTAGAGCAGCAATCTAGCACAAGTCGTTAGGCATTCGCTGCTTCTTCTCCTCAAGGAACACTTCCCGGGGACCATAAAAGAAAAAAAGAAGGAAGCGAGCAGGTAAGTGTAATAAGGTAAGCCTGCTGCCAAAACTTTTACGATCAAATTTTATATTCTATAATTTCTCGTTGGACTAGTCTCGAAGGCACGAATAAATTAGACCTTCCGATCGCTGATCAAAAACAGCCTTCAAAGACACCGATCTGAATAACGAAATCTGATAAGGGACCAGCCTGAAATAGTAGAGCGGAGGGGCTATCGATTAGTCTGAGCGCATTTTAATGAGCTCGCTGTTCGCCCTCTTCGATATTACAGCTGTACTTTTTTTTTCACTTGAGAAAAAACTTGCGGTTCGTGATTTTCGAAATATGTTGTTTAATATATAAGCTTTTTCACTGAGATTAACGTATTATATTTCTTTTTACATTTTAATTGCTTTTGAATTAATTCTGTGAAATTAGTATCTTCTGTACGATATAGAAAAAAGTATATGAGATTCTACGTTGGAAAGTGCAGAAGTATTGTAAAGATGATTACGCTTATTTCTAGTGGAAATGCAAGAAAATAGGCATCCGATTACCTGTGATATGATGAACGGCGGCGGTATACTTCTTGATTGCTACCGTTTGTTCTCTTCCCATAGATACAGTTAACTAATAACTACTCTTCAGTAATCGAGTTGCCGATAAGAAAACGATAATGATAATCTAGAAGCTATTAAGGGTAACAATGAAAATAATAACGATTCAGAAGCTTTTATTTAGTCATTATTTTTAGTTGGTTATTATGAAAATAATTATTTTTCTGTTATTAGTTTTTGGAAATTAAAAGTGTTTAGATTCGTCAATTAAAAATAATATTATTAAATTTGATTTATAGATAATAAAATTTATAAAGTGAGAGTATATAGAAAGGTTTATTAATTGATTTCAAAATATCTATCACACATATAAAAATTAACCAAAAATAATCACCGAAATATCATTTCTTCAGAGGGAATTAAGGAATTGTATTTTTTTTCGATAAATAAACGATTGATATAAAATTAATTTAAAAAGACTTATTTAATGCAATGTTCCTTCCGCAGTTATATATACATATATTTGCATAAACAATGTTACTTCGCAGATGTATAGTGTGTGTATGTAAAAATACGAAACGCGTTTTTCCAAAACGCAAACCTCTTGATCGGCCTCGAATTCAAAACCCACCGTAATACCGTATTACTTTTTTTTTTTTAACTTTGGCACTCTGCCAAACATTTTATCAATATTTCAAAGATCGTTTTGTCAACAGTTCCCCGATGAGTATGCAAGTTTCGAAAAAATCTAATACGTGCTTTCATTGAAAGCGAAAATGAAGTTTTTTCGCACAACTTTATTTTTCTCAGCCTCTTCTCACTTTGACCCCCGAAAAATTTTGTTTTGATTACCACTATTTTACGTTCGATAAAAGACTGTGTAAAAAAATGTCCATAATCGACACAGGCACCTTCTTAAAAAATTAAATCACACACACATTTTTCTTCGAATGGTTCTTAAAAAGGTTGGATTCTCCGTTGTGTATAAATAGAAAAAACTTACTGCTTTCCTTAAGATTAATTAATTGAAAAAATATAAACTTCTATTCTATAAATATATATGTATGTATGCGCGTGTGTGTATGAATATAATTAATGAAAGATGTGATTTAAAAATTTAAGACGATGTTCTCGTAGAGCCCCATATCCTTTTTTTCCCCCTTAAAATCTAGGTAATTCCTCTTTGATTCGCTTGAAATCTTCTTACAAAAACAAAAAAATCATTTTGCCATGCCTCGGAGCGCCTGAGCTGGTACTCCAGGTGCGGGCAGGGTAGCCGTCTCCGGGCCGCCCCGAGCTTCCGGATCGTTCGCCGCGGCTTCCGAGTCCTTGAAGCGCTTGTACTTTCCTAAAAGAAATGTCAAATTTTAATAGCGATTCTATAAAGTTTTATTAAAGTCTTCATCATTGAATGTTTTTCCTTCTCAAATCTTTATTTTAATATTTTTAGAGCCAAGTTATTGATTCAAGTAGAATAACATAAAACTTAATCATAGTTAATTCACTCAGCAAGAAACGGAGTAAAAATACTCACTGGCAAGGCGAACCATAGTGACGCCCCACCAGATGCTCCAGCCCCATCCGACGAGGCAGAAGAGCACGGTAAACAATTGGCTAACTCCGACGATGATGTCGACGATCAAGGCGCCGAATCTGGCCTTGGGGCTCGCCGTCGCCGAGAATCTCGGCTGGCCCAGGCACAAATTAAAAAGCCCGCTAAACACGGTTCCTGCAACACAATCACATCCTCACATTAAATCTCTACATCCAAAGCGAATCTACCCAGCAGAAGCTAGAGATTTAAAAGTGATCTTACCTGTACCCGGCGCCACTACGTTAAGAATAAGGCAGAACCAGGCTATGGGGACCGGAAGACAGGGGATCGCGCCTCTCATCACCGAGTTGTGCTCGATCAGCACGTCCGGTATCTTGGCTCTCGTCTCCTACAGTGAACAAACCGATAAACCACCTCGACTTATAATTCTCAGTCAAAAAGACAAAAATAAGGTATCCTACCTCGGATAGCGGAGGCGCAGCGACGCTGGTCAGACTGTGCTTGGCTCTTACGCTCCTGCCGTGGCTGGTGGACTGGTCGGACTGTCTTCGCCTGCGGCAGGCCAGGGAGCCGCAGCTGCAGCTGGAGAAGAGCCGCCTGCAGAGGCCGCCGAGGGCCGGCTTGCAGCTCTTGGAGGCGGCCTGCTCGCTCGGCGCCACCTGCTGCTGCATGCGCCGGCTCCGGCGCCAGTTGCAGATCCGGGCCTCTCGCAGCTTCGCGCATCTGTGGATTGATGGGATTTTTTTGTTACTGTTTTGGAGATGAGTTTAAGTTGA
>JAPYZA010003952.1:0-35716 GCA_030522685.1 Eupelmus azureus | reverse complement strand
TTTCAGGAAACCAAATATTTTCGATAATATGATGGCTATGATGGAAAAGTACGCGAATAACCTCGAGGCTCTCGTTGACGAGCGGACGGATCAGTTGTCGGAAGAGAAGAAAAAAACTGGTAAGACTTTTCGTTATTAAA
The DNA here is from genome assembly GCA_030522685.1 of Eupelmus azureus. Lineage (NCBI taxonomy): Eukaryota > Metazoa > Arthropoda > Insecta > Hymenoptera > Eupelmidae > Eupelmus > Eupelmus azureus. The sequence continues at coordinate 35,576 of JAPYZA010003952.1, read as the reverse complement.
AAATATTAATACACAAGTGGTCCTAATTAGAAATTTAGTTATTTTTGAAATTTCGTTAGGTTTAATAGACTCTCGCTCGAGTTTAACCAAATACTATAATTATACTAATTATAAAGGAATTGTGAGATCTTAATTAGGATGTTTAATTTTCTATCTGAATAGTTTAACCAAATACTATAATTATACTAATTATAAAGGAATTGTGAGATCTTAATTAGGATGTTTAATTTTCTATCTGAATTATCATAATTTGGTTAGTCCGAAATTCATACATACCGTTAATATCAGCAAAGTTAAATTGGATATTGAAAATTACGATATAAACTTAAATTATAGAAATCATTCAGTAAAATCACACTCGTGACACAAGTTCGAATATGACGTTTTCAATTATAAGGCTCGCGAGAATACCAGACTAGAATGTAGAAGCTGTCACCTGAACCTAGTCAGTCATCATATTCACAAACTATATTAATTGTCAGTGACGATAGTAAAAGGGAAGGCCTGACGTCTAAAGCATTCCTGACGTAGTATGCGTTTAGTCAAGTATTATGGAGTCGGTGGAGAGACTCTAGATCGTTACGGTGGCGGGAATCGTTTACTGCGATTCCACAGCAGCCTTATAGTACTTCTACATATTATCAAATACAATTTTAAATTTTAAAGAAAGTTTCACATTACTACTTAAAACGCGATCTATTAAACTTTTCAATAAAAATGCTCTGCTATTCCGTCACCATCGGCAATTCCGCGAAAGAATAAAAATCAAATCAACGACCCCCAGCCAATATAAATCAATGAAAAGCCGGCAAAGACAAAAAGACCGAGGCCAAAGCGAAACGCGTAAAACTCCTAACATCGCGTTCGCTGCATTCCCATTTTCGCGTCTCTTTTTAATCGCGCTCAATTAAACGGACACGGCAACGCGTCGCTCGCAGAGCAACGCAGAAAGAGTAGAGAGTAGAAGACGCGATCCAATTAGCCTTAATTAAATTGAAGTCCTCTCTCGGCTGTTCTCAGATGCACTGCTGTACGAGATGCTGCCGCGCTACGTGGCCGAGCAGCTGAAGCGCGGCCATAAAGTCGAGGCGGAGAGCTTCGACTGCGTGACCATTTACTTTAGCGACATCGTCGGCTTCACGGCCATGTCCGCCGAGAGCACGCCCCTCCAGGTTAGTTGCTTAATTGTCCGTATAGTCGTTACTGCTTTTGCAATTTGGACATAGAGCAATGATTTTTTTGATATCGATGTTTTTGTATTTTGTACAATTTTTACTTAACGGAAACAAAAATTGTATTCTATCTTCTTCTTGTATCTGTTTAGGTGGTTGATTTCTTGAATGATCTCTACACGTGTTTCGATTCTACGATTGAAAATTACGATGTTTACAAAGTCGAGACTATCGGTGATGCTTATATGGTTGTAAGTAGATCTTGCATTAATAATTATGTTGCTGGATTGTTTAAATAGGCTCGAAAAAATAACAATAATTTTAACATTTTAAGGTGAGCGGCCTTCCAATCCGCAATGGAATTCATCACGCTGCGGAAATAGCGAGTATGTCGTTACATCTTTTAGATGCAATAAAACAATTTTCAATTCGTCATAGACCTTTAGACAAGTTACAGTTACGAATTGGAATTCATTCTGGTAAGTAAAAAAAATTTTAATAAAAACGTTTTAAATTTCTTTAGCAAAATTGTTACAAACTTTTCTTTACTTTCAGGTCCAGTATGCGCGGGGGTGGTAGGCCTAAAGATGCCTCGCTATTGTCTGTTCGGCGACACGGTCAATACTGCCAGCAGAATGGAATCCACAGGATCGCGTAAGTAGCTTTTCCTTACGCCACTCTTAGGTCCATTGTAATATGAAAATTTATTCCGCCTTTAAATCAGAATGAACGTCGCATCAACGGAAATTCTCATAAAAAAGATTTTTATGTAATCTTTTGATTCATGAATCATGAAGCGTTAATATGTGATTTAATTCACATCATATTCAATTACTTTTCAAATGTTATTGTTCAGTTATATATAAATTAGTAAAAGGTGCCACAAATCACAAATGGGTATTTCTTTTCTAGTAATTTGAAAAAAATGATAGTGTTGAGATAAAAAATGTTGTAATCGTAATCATTATTCAGTAGTACACCAAGAGAGTGAAGTTAAAGATTATTTTCATACAGTACTTTATTCGCGCCTTGACAGCGGCCACTTGTTTGATTTTATATATTTAAAAAATATGTGATATTTATTTTTAAATAATATTCCCAAGCCTTTATTCTATTAACAAAAATCAATCTTCACTTAGCTCTGCGCATCCACTGCAGCATGGAAACAAAACTTCTGCTCGACCAACTAGGTGGCTTCAGCCTGGCCGAGCGCGGCCTCGTACCAATGAAGGGCAAGGGCGAGCGACTGACCTTCTGGCTGATCGGCGAGGAACCAGCTATACGCGAGGAACGTAATCGCGAAAGACTGGCTAGACGAGCCGGTGGACACGGAAGCCTTCTCCAGTATCAGCAACAGCAACTCGGCTACCTGGATCCACTGATACCCCGTAGCTCGTTGAAGAACAAATCGCTGGCTAAAGCAACGTTCCTGAGGTGTTCAAGCGAGTCGCCAAAGCGGCTGAGATTTGCTAGCTCTGACCATCTGGATCAAGCTGCCAAGGGCTCCAGGCGGGAGGAGGCCAACAAGCTGGAGAGCATCGTTGATGGGAGTCCCTGCAACGGCAGGGGCCTATGCTCGTCCGGAAGATCTTCTTGTATGGAAGGAACGAGGTTGGAAATATTTTATGAAAATTTTTTGGTGTGTTATTAAAACATGATATGAAGTGAGAACATGTTGAATTTAATGCACGTATGCAGGAAATTTTCCAACATTTGCATTAAATTTAATGTAATTGTATAGAATTAATATTCTTTTAATTGTTTGTTCACTGTTACACTGATCTGCTCTAGGTCTCAGTACACATACTTTAAAGTACAATTTTCAATAACCAAATTAATTAATTCTCATTCCCACCAGATCATCGAGCAGTTCATGTCCATGCGTGGAACAAATCGGCGAGCCAACCCTACCACTGCGTCTCCCTGCAGCCGTCCAACTAAAGCTCGCTCCCCAGATCGAAAGCGGCGAACTGACAAGCAGCGCGCCAATCCTCCGAGCCGACAGCCCTTCAATCAAAGACTGCGACGAAGACGAAGAACTCGTCGGCTATTACTCCCGCGTCGGAGGCAAAGTCTTGCGCTTTGGCAAAAAGGGCCTGCTTAGGGCGGCCTGCAGATCCGCGCCCAGCAGTCCCAAAAGAGGCTCGACGCTACTGATTAGCCCAAAACGGGCGGTGCAGTCAAACGAGGAGCTTGACGAGTGGGACGCTGCGCCGCTTATCTATTCCGATTCGCCTGTTCGCAGGTTCGAGTAGGGTGGATTGGAGTTAGTTGCGAGTTGTGTTGTTTAGGTGAATTGATCGGCGTTATTATTTTGTTTTTTGGAAATGTGAGTTGAACGTTTTTATTCGAGTGTTTGATGTATGGGTAAGGATTTTAGTGCAATTTTATAAGTTAGAAAAGAAAATGATTCAGTATGAGTCATAGTGGATTTTAATAAATTTTACAGTATTTTAAATGGTATTCCGAAATGAGTAAGCGAGTTTTACTTTTCATAGATTTTTTATGTTCATACGTTCTCTTATTTATTGTAGAAAAATATAATTCTAGAATAAACTAATTTATACGGTACAATGTAGCTTCTTTATAGTATAAAATCTTAATACATTTCCAAATAAATCGTATATAAAATAAAATAATAACTTTCGTAGTAAAATACATACTAAAATTTAATATATTACTGAATGTACTATCTCAACGGCTAATGAGAAAAATACAATAATAATAATGATGTAAATCTTAGCTATGAACGTGCTTTATTCACGAATGAATAACACGAGTATTTCAATGTTTTTCTGCGCTGTCAGGTACAATAAGGTATGGTTAAAAAGTTTATTCAATTACAGGTAGCTCGTATTTTTCCAGAAATTCAGAGCTAAGGTGTACTTTTATTCTATTCGAATATTTACTTTATGCATTCACAACTTTTAGAATTTATGACGGACAATCAGAAAGGCTCGTGCTTTTTGTCGATACTTCATCGGTCGTAAAGTATGTGACAGTACTGATTCCTTGATGTATATCATGATTTTATATAATTGAAATATTCATATTTTTTTATTTGCTAATAATATAATAGTTACATGTTTAGATATATTTATATAATTAGATGTAGTATCATTTTCATGTAAACATTACATCTTAACGTTAAATTAGGAGACATACACACACACACACACTTTCTTTAGATGTATTGAAAAAAGGCCTAGTAATTAATATGTAGCAACGCTTGTATTAGTTAGGTCTGTCACATACGGAATATTGTCATTTTATGTACCAAACTGATCATCGTTAAATATAAATACACTTGTTAAGGGATTCAATGCATACAATTTTAGAAAAAAATCACAACATAATCTAGTCAAAGTTAGTTTTCCAGCATTAGTAACAATCACAACGCATGTACCAGGACAATATATAATGTGACATAGGCACCCTCGGAAACTTTTATATTTTTTCTGTAGATCAAATATATAGTATTAATTTTAAATAATCAAAAAATAATAATAACTAAGGCGAATATATGTGATTATCGTAGCAAAAATATTGTAAACAGCATTAAAAATAAAATTTTATTAATACCAAGAACTTTTTTCTTCTCTAAATAATTAAGCATTGCATTCTACTGTAATTCTTTTTAAAATAAATACTATACAACGATTTTACTTGCATATTTTTTATTCGCATGTTACATTCTATTTTTACAATTATATGGAAATCGTTTTGTATTTTTATCCTCAAGTCCCAGGCTTAATAAATTAAGCAAAATTTTTCCTTCAGTAGCAAATGTGTTTTTATCACGCTAAAAATAAAAATTAACAGCTTGATGAAAACACGAATGATAGCTACTGTTCATACATGCGTATCGGGTGGGTTGCAGCTTTTCAGGGGCCAGTTACTGCAGTAAACTTTGTACATTCACACTTTGACGAATACTTATTTGCTAAAATTATAAATTTTTTCTGTTCTAATAAACAATATTTTAATTGCATCTTATTATATATTTGTGGCTTCCTATAAAAACAAAATAACTCCATTTTTTTAAGTGAGCTTATACCATTTTGCGGTGGTTCGAAGAATTCTGATCAATAAAAAATTTATAGATTTACCGTAAAGTTAATATTTTATAGAAAATAAAAATATTTCATGTTGTACCGATTTTAAATGAATAAATCCACTTGTGGACAATCACTTCTTATTTATTTAAATTGACTTATTTATTTATATAGCTTAGACACAGATATAATACAACAAATATACCAGAATCAAATAATAAAAAGATTTAAGTAAAAGTATGCTTTCACAAATTACTAATGTTTTGTGATAATAGTTACTTTTAAATTATTATTATTTCTTAATTAAACAATAAACAATTATTATTATTACGTTATCATTTCTATGAAATTAACAGTGAAAACCGTAAAAATGATTAAATCCAGTGGTAATGTATTTTCTAATCGAACGTTTTACAAGTTATGGTTATTAGTGCCTAAATGATTTTCTAAAAAAGCCAACTTTTCTTAATTTGTCATGTGGACAGTTAGAGTCTGCAAGAAATCGAAGGCACGAGACACGATGGCGTTATCGATACTGCACGGGTTTTGCTCTTCGCACTCGTTTCTTAGAGATATGAACAATAATCATGCACAGCAGCACTCACCTGAAAATGAGTTCGGCAAACGCGGATGTGCGGCGCGGCTATACCAAGCGCGCTTATAGCTGCAGCGGGTTATGTAAGGGCAGGATTTAATCATTTTTGTCCAGTAAGCTCAATGATGTCACTTTGCCTATGATTTAGAGATTCTAGGGATTATGCTCGTTTATTTTTAGATTCGGAAGTGACTGCTTGTTAGATACGTGATTTTGATTGGAAGTATCAATCGAATAAAATTTAAGCATATTTCAGAAATGTTGTATAAAAGAGGTAAAATTTATATAAATTTATAAAATATTGCTCTTGAAAAATGAATTGCAGGTATCAAATATTACTTTAGTGATTAAATTCATGTCTAGAATGAAATCTTGGAATACTAATATCCAGTTTGCTTTTAGAACACTTTATACTCATTACAGGGATAGTACTTGGCAAATATTTGAACTTCATTTTTTCAAATACGAGGAAAATAAGTGAAAAAAATATGATTTGTGAAATGATTCACTTCATTTTGTAATTTATCATATTTTTGATAAATGCAAATATTACAATTTTTCCTTCCATCACTCTCAAAAGAGTTACTATGTTTTATTATATCTACTATAAATATTACTGCAGTACTTCAAATTTCAGGCGACTTAAATAAAAAATTTCACGATCAAATACCTTTCGGCTCTTTAAAAGTTTCTATCTAAAAAGGGAGTCACCCCATCGAAAAGTATTTTCCAACACAGCTTTCCTTTCTCTTCCTTTCTCTTCAAACCCTTCCCACCGTAAAAAAACCCCCTCCCCAAGCCGTGAATCGACAAGTTGAAAAAGCTCTAAGCGCTCTCAGCGCGCTGCATAACTCTCTCACTCGACGGTTCCGTCCTCCGCTTCCCTCGGAAACTCAGGCATCGTTCGGCGCCGCGCGCAAACAATCGCAGTAGCGTCGGCGCGGCTATTACGAGCCGGCGCGCATAGCTCCGCGGGACTTTATACGATAATCGTGCCTGACGTCAAATATCAAATGATTTCGCCGGGATGCTCAAATCGTTGGCTCTTCTCTCTCTCTCTCTCTCTCTCTCTCTCTCTCTCTCTCTCTCTCTCTCTCTCCAGACTCTGCCTCTATCTCTCTCTTTCATCCTAGATTGGATGATAGCACACACGGCGCAGGCAGGCTAAGTTGGCCGACAAGCGCGACAAATAAGATGGTACCGCCGCCCGGCTATGACGTTTATACGAGCGCGTACACTACTAGTGTATATGATTCACTAGCTGCTGATGATGGGGGTGAGAGAGAGAGAGAGAGAGAGAGAGAGAGAGCGCCTTGCGCATGTGACTGTGACCGAGGCAGCGACTCAGCCGGAAGACAGTCGCGTAGCCCTGATGTTGTCTTTCAGAGCCGCATTAGAGAGACAATGAGATCGGGAGCGCGACGAGCTATCGAGCGAGATTACGTGCCATGAGAGCCACGCTGTACTTTTTTGCGCTCTCTGCCGTGTGTACTCCAGGTCTGCAATGATTCTGGACCGTGGTCGGTCTAGCTTTGAAAACTTTTTTTTGTTTTGTTAAAAATTTGTTCGGAATTATTTTAATTTTACCTAAGAACTAGTTAATAAATCGAAATATGTATATAGCTGATTCCATTGCCGTTATTGACTAGAAAATTTTTAAAAATTCTTAATATATTATGTGAATATTTTTTAGTTTTAAAGAAAAAGAAAATTCTTTACAAATATATGCAAATAGTTTATAGAATCTGAATTAAATTAAAATGTGATTTTATCACCATATCACGAATAAAATTTTTTGGACTATTTGAAATTTTTAGAAATGTTTTTCTCTAAAACTATAAAATGTATAAATATATGGTAATTATTAAGAATTATTACGCCTTGTAAAAATCAAATTGAATAAGTATATAAGATAAGTAATGTTTTAATTTAATTTGAATTCAATAATTTTGATTATTATACCCTCATAACATATCCAGAAGTTCATTTAAGAAAACGTTAATTAAAATATGATTTACTTAAGAACATTTTATTTGAATTATATTTAGCTCAAGATATTAACGCTTTATTAAACTTAAATTGTCAAATATAAATATAAAAATGTAAAATAAATTTAACCTTTGTTTTTTAAAACTTTTAGTACGAAAAATTATTGGATGACATGTAATCTTGGAAATGATAGAATTTTCTATGCTAATACTCGTCTAGTATTCATCTATTGTATGTAAATTGTGTTAAATAAGCTGTTATTAATCGTGCAAAAGACTGTAATTTATTAATTAGCAGTGAATCTAATTTCACTAAACACTTAAAGTAATTATTATTGCTACACGTTTTGAAAGTTCAAAGTGTAAATACATTTTATTTCTAATATGATATTTTAAAGTATATTAAAAATTTATTACAGTAAAATAATTATAAATCATAAAAATCATTGAATGAAACGGTTTACTTAAATTTTTTTAAAGAATTCTACATTTTCTAATACACTATAAAAAATTTAAATAAGTATAATTAATGGTTTTCAAAATGGTTAGAAAATGTATGAATCAAAGCATAAATTAGATAATGATTAATCATCATCGTCATTAATATTAAAAACAAAGCCTACACCTAATTAATATGTAGTGACAGAAACAAATGCACCAAGAGACAAGATCTTTCATTTGACATCACCTATTGCAAAAATTCATTTTCATCATAATAACAAGTTATCTTTGAATTAATATGCCTCGAAGTACCTGGACTTTTTTGAATTTATGCAATGTTCATATCACATGATCCAAAATGCTTAATCAAAAAAGTGAAAAAAATCATGATAGTAAATATCTATTGATCAAAGGAGACCATGTAAAATAGTTTTATCTATTTATAGACAATAATGGAAATCGGAAAATGAAAGCAAGCCGTAATGCCAGACGAAAAGTCGCGAGGCCGTAGACAGTGCAGTCTGGGACACCAGTGAATTCGGAACGTGGGAACAAAATTTAATTGCGTTATTTATGGTCGCGGCGAGTTCACTCTTATAGTTACGAACAATTTTGTATACATTTGATATCTAGAGCGATGAAGTAAAATTAATTAAACATCATTCATTGAATGTTAAAAATTCGCGAATATTTAGTCACCAAAATGAAACTTTCTTTACAGATCGATTCTACTTCGAATTATTTAAGCCGACTATACTTATCTCTCTGAATAAGATTTTCTTTTTAAATTTTATTTTTTGACATCATTTATGCACTTTTAAAAAGTGACACATCAGTTTTGGATTTGCAAAACTTCTTCACTTAATTTTTCTATTTATTTTTCCAAATATTTTTGTTGTTGAAGAGATAAAAGAAACACAAAAATTGTTTTATATCCATATAATAAATATACATACATCACAGATAATGCAGAAGTGCTCCGCTTACTTAGATTTATTTAAATTGAAAAATATTCCATTATCATTTTAGGGAATTTGTTACTCTATCAGAATATAAATTTTAAAGTTTAAAATTTGAGTGTTTATTATTAGAGTAAAAAAAACATAATTTAATATAACGTAGAAATTACAACAAAATAAGTTTTCAGAATCTTATTTTAAAGGAAAAAAACAGACGAAATTGAATTTTTTTAATAAGCACATAGAGCAAAAATTTACTCTAAATTTAAATTAACGGAACTTACTGAATTCCAGGGCTCAGTATACCAAAAACAATGCCGGTTACTTAAAACCAATGTGACTCAGTTATATATTAATCACTAAATTTTAAATTATTTTACTAATTGAAATTAAGAAAGAATGTGAGATTACCTGAAGGTACATATTAAAAAATATCTTTCCAGTGCCTAGTAGGTGAACACGAAGTAAAGTATTCGACGCTGCTGCTGTTGTCTCTCCAGTCAGATAAGATAATAGATGTCATGCTCTAGGCAAAGAGTCTCGATGACTATTGCGCTAGGCGTGGTAAAACTACAAACCCTTATGAATGTAATTTTTTGGCTTACATTAAAAAAAAATAAACAGAACAAATCAATTTGCTAAATTTGGTTATTATGTTTTTTTAACGCAATCTTGTAATGAAATATTTGAAATCAATATCATAGCTACGACAATAATACGAAAAAGAATACAAAATAAAATAAAACTACATTTTTTTAAATAAAAATAAAAATTAAACAGTTTTAATTTTGAATTTTTAAGTTTCAAAAATACATAAAAGAAATTTTGTGCTTTTTATTCTTTAATATTTTTTAAATAATATATTACTTTAGAACTAAATTAATAATAAGCATTCATTTTTACTATATTTCAATTTAAAATAACGAATAGAAATAATTTGTCGCCCAAAATTAAATATGATATAATTATCTTTATTTATAAAACTGTTTAAATTACCAAACGACAAAAGTCGTCTATTTTCTATTAATAGAATCAGCAACGTTCGAGATAATGCTATCGGCTTTTTTGCAAGCTGTGTTGGTTTTCCTCAAAACCGATAACAAAGAAAGGCCTCATACTTGCATTACACGATTTGAAATTGTCATCTCGAACTAAACCCCCCGACTTCGCGCGAAAAATCCTTGAAGTTTTATCAGAAGTCATGTATAAGTGAAAGAGCATCAGCCACAATGGATTTCGGTATTGAGATAAGACTGCACATTTCAGATTCGTTGGGTTCATTAATAAATTGACGCGTCCCTCTTCAAATTTGCTTTCATTGCATGTGAAACCGATGAAATTCGAGTGGATTTTATCTTACAAACAAAGTATACAAAAATCCGTTTCTATTTATAGAAACTTTGTTGGCCAAATGAATTTTCTCTGTCGCGAGGCAGATTACCAAGACGTTTTAACGATAAAATTCGAATTGTTGGACTTTACCAGACTCGGATGTTCTAAAGATCTGACTTTAAAATTCAATGAATTTTTCATGATTCTCTGAAACTTTGTATAATTTTATAGCTGATGTTCATACGTCTTTTTATCAATCTTCAAACCGAGCTTCAAACAATATTGACTCGTTTATTTATTCTTTTACTCATAGTCAGTAATACAATAAGATATGACGTTTTCTATTGGTAAACCTAGTTTAATCGAATTATATATTGTAGATTATTTATACGTGTATGCTGTCAACTTTTAGCTGTATGCAACGTATCAAAAGATCATGTAAATTTTAATATTACGTTGAAACGAAAAAAAAACGTTTAGATCAATATTAACAGAAACTTAAGTTGTAACCAGATGTGATTAAACGTCACACTTACTATCAAAATTATTTGCAGAATTTAAATGTTGCATACTATATTTTAAAAGTTATTTTAGTTTCTTTGATATTAGAGTAAAAAGGCCTAACTACTTTTTCATAAAAATATATTTAAGCTAGTATAAAAAGAAAAAAGTTTAATAAATTGGATTTTATGATTTAAACGTCAAGAATTTGTAGAAAAAAATAGCTTAAAGCGATAGTTACACAATTTTTCTTTATACCACTATTTCTGCTCGGATTAGGTGAAAGCTAAAATTGTCTCAGAAAATGTTAACGATAGTCAAATTATTTTCCGACTTTTTCTGAATTTTACCATATTTAAACTTGTAAAATAAAAAAAAAATAATTTTTTACATAGCTTTCTTATTATATTTTTCAACTATAACTATAGCTTTTAAGTACTTCAAAAGTTCCTGTACCTGATTGAAAAAAAAACAAAACATCAGTATTCAGTGTAGATACAGAGTGTCGAACCGGAAATCGTTTTTATGCGTCCCGTATAGGTGACGCGAATTACTTATTTTGAACAGATCATAAATTTGTATTACATCGCAGTACAGTAAAGGTATAGTTCAGTAAAGGTATACAATCTAAAATAATGTTCGGTACGGTTAAAATCATTTTTAAAAAATTTGAATTTTTATAATAAAAATGTAGATAAACATTCATTTACAACTTAATAAGTTCTGTTCCTACCACTTCCAAATTTATTGTTTCTGCATTTACCGTATTATTCTTCACATAAATTGTACTCCAAATTAAACTTTACATATTTTTAGCCACTAAAGCGCGTTTCTTTAGTGCGCGTGCGAACGCAAGCGAAAAACCGCTCGTTTGATGCAAAAATTATATTTTTACAACAAAGTGTATGGCGTGCCGCAACTCTTGGGGGTAGCGGCAAGCAAAATGCACCTACAGCCGTAGGAAGGTGGCAACAAATATTTCACGTTAAGTATCGCATATTTCGTTGACTGTAGAGGGAAGAATAAAGAGAAGGGAGGTAGCAAGCGGATCGTTAATGTATTGATTATATGCATCAGAAAAGTGAATTTATATAATTACGAAGCGGTATAATTTTACAGCTCCCGGAAAATTTACGCTCGGTAGTACCAAGTTATGTAAAATGGACGGTGCGCTGCTTTTACGCGATACGTTCAATGTATTTTTGAAAGAGTGAACACGATTTTGGGATAAGCTGACCTCGTTCAATTTACTTTATACGCGTTTCGAGAACTCTTTTCACTAAGGTGTTATTTTTCGCAAATACGTCGTGCATCGTCATTAACTTTGCAAAAGTAACATGCACACGCACACGCACTCATGCACACGTGAAAAAACAAACATAAAAAAAATATAATAGGCGTGGGTAAGGAATAAAAAAAAAAAAAAAAAAAAAAAATTCGTTTCAAAAGTATTTTAAATAAAAAATAACATTTCTGTAAATCGTAAATTTAAGAAATCTTTCACAAAGAAAGTTTTAAATGCACACAAAGAAATAATACAATGTTGCACCGTGCAAAGATTAAACCGAGTAACGAATTATTCGATGCAAACAAGGTGTTATTTTTCGCAAATACGTCGTGCATCGTCATTAACTTTGCAAAAGTAACATGCACACGCACACGCACTCATGCACACGTGAAAAAACAAAGGTGTTATTTTTCGCAAATACGTCGTGCATCGTCATTAACTTTGCAAAAGTAACATGCACACGCACACGCACTCATGCACACGTGAAAAAACAAACAAAGGCTTTTTGGAAACTTAAAATTTTGCTCGTTGCTATATTGCCGTCGTCATGTTCAACGTGATTAATGATCATTCCAGTCGACAAACTGTACCCAGTTCGTACGTGACGCTTTTTGTTCCCTCAAGATTACAAACGTGTTTCGCGTGTGCGATTTCTCCGATGATAATGAATTATGACTATTGATACTTGCGTATCGTTCTTATAGTGACAAAAATTACTGAATTTATTGCCAGAGAACAGTCGAGTTTCGATATCTATATTAAAACAAAAGATTCTAAATTTTTACAAAATATGGTGTATTCAAATGAATTATTGTATAATATTTAATCATAATAAACTGACAGAAGTTTGAATCATAATTATCAATCTTTTTAACAACAAAAAAGTTAAATACGTCTTAAATATTTAATTATTTTAATTAAAACTTTTGAAAATCATACATTGCAATATATACATTATTTTATATAAATAAGTTAGTTAGAATTTAATTATGTTTTAATTAATTTGATTCGAATATTAAAAAAAAAAACTCATATCTTAATCAATAAATAAAATAATAAAAATGATATTTTATTTTTGGATATTAAACTAGTTTGTGATGCAAACATCATAACTAACGTTGGTAATAAGACAAAACAGGATAAGAATATATTTTTAATGTGTCTCTAAAAGAAGTCAACGAAGATCTTGTTTGAAATAAAAAAAAAAATGAAAGAATGCGCGTGGTGGCGCCAACTTTATTTACTTTTTCCTCAAACGGCGTATCTAAGAGATAATATAGGATATTTTAGAACATTTTTTAATTCACGTTTTAAAATATCTCTCTCTCTCATTTTTTCTCTCATAAATTGTCATCAGTTTAAGTTTTTAATATTTTAAAACAAGGTTATTCACTAGTAATCATTTTTTTAGCTATAAATATTACCAATCGACGAAGATGTAAAATAGCATATGCCTAATGCTTTTTTGCTTTTTGTTATTGATATGATATTAGCTGTATGTATACCCACACACAAGAAATACAGGATACAACACATTTATCTTTTCCACCTGCTCAAAAACCGGCTTGAATGCAGGGGAAGCGGTAATTTTTTCGGATAAGTAAAAGAGTATACAAAGCTGTGATAAAAAAACGCTTTCGACTGCTGACTTAATAGAAATATTTAACATCTTCGTTCTTCAGAAAGACTATTTTTAAAGAATAAGTTTTACAAGCCTCCTTTAGCTGTATAACCAACTCTTTTGTTTAGCCAACTAAATTCTCAATTAGGAACCTGCATATGCACAAAACAATCACTAGCTTAAAGGAGAATTTCTTAAGAATGATCAATTTTCCATTCCACCTTACACGTGCACGTGGGGACTCATGAGTCCCCTAAATGACAAGCGGTCGCTGCAAAAAAAGAAACCAGTCTATAAATAACTGCAGACAACTCATAAAGAGACACCTGTTTGAAATCCGCTAATATAATAGCCGTAGACTGCCCTGCTAAAAATCAGGCATTAAAAACGATTAAAAAAAAATTATCCTATTTAATGGCGTTTTGCGTTCAGTTCATTCACTATTATTTCCTATTACAATTGATCAAAAAGTGATAAAGATAAAGGACAGAATAAAAAAATGAAAAATACTGAAGATGGAATAGTGTCGATCACCAGTAGGAAGAAACAGGGAGTTTCGTAGACATCGTAGATCTCAGCACAGCGAGAGAGTATACAGAGAGAGCACATGCACGTGCGGATCGAAGCGATCGGTTAAAAATTCTGGGTCGTATTTTGAATGCGTGCATATTTCCAAGTGTCTCAACTACAGATGCAACATTAACTAGCGGTTTGAATTATACAAAAAACTACATTTTTGCATACTATGCATATGCCTGTACACGACCGTAGGCGCACTTAGACAATGGTTTGCTCGAATTCAACGCGACTTATTACGCTCGCGCAGGTGGACGACTGTCCTTCCGCCGTCATTGAGGGATCAGTGCGCGGGCGGACCGGCTAGAGCACGTGCCGAGGTAATTGCTGCGTTTGCCGTCAAAGTAGACACGAAGAAGACACTGTTCCGGGAATTAACCAATGTCAAGTCGACAGTAAATGGGCCGTGTGGATATTTTCAAAAGCTACTGATCGAGGGGGAATCGTTCGATAATAACAAGGAAGTGGTCGGTGAGAAATTTGTAATTGTTCGAAAAAAGTAAAAATTGTTGGCGATTCTAGATGTACAAATAGGTGCTAATTAGTGACTCATATAGGACATCGTTTGAAATATTAATCAAATTAAAAAAAGTTTTAGTGATATCACATTTGTAATTTTGCAAATTAGTACTCTCCGCTAGGGTATTATAAGTATAATTATTCAAAAAATTAATCAAGTTTTTAATTTTATGAATTAGCAAGGAAATATTGGACTGATGCAATATGAGTTTTATTTAGAGAAACAATCGGATGTTATAATAAATATTTTCGATATTTCCAAATTTACAAATAAATATTGATTAGAGAAGTAGTGATTAAAAATAATTTGATATTTTTGATATTAATTAACTATTGAAAAATTTTACTGTAGTTTCTTTTGAGATTTTCCTACTTCAGCTCTCAGAAATAAGAATTAAGTGTACGGATTCAAATATTAATAGTTTGTGTTTAAATGCATTTTAATGAAAATTGAATTTGAATAGTTTATAATTAAATATAATTTTATCTGCATTTTTTCATAACTATTATTTCATAACATAGTGATTTATTATGTAATATCAAATTTTATTCATAAATGAACAATTATTAAATTTCTATCTTAAGAAATCCATTATTACTCTTGTAAACTCGTGCCAACATGAAACCTTCCTTAAAAAAATATTCCAGAGCCAAAGCGTCAAAGAATTAACAAACGCCGTTTGCATGAAATTTACACTTAAAGTAACTATTTATGCAAAGAAAAAAAAATGTCAAAAGGCACGTGAAATGCATCTCACTCTGGCGCTTTTGAAAGGCGTGCGAAGCGAGCGCCCACAGTGGCGCGATAATTAGCGAAGCAAAGCGTTTTTACTTTCGGTTTGAAATATGCACTGGCGCTATTTATAGAATATAACAAGCACATGTGCCGAGAGATGAACTCTGTGTTTTTATTGTCGTCGAACCGCGAGAGAGCGAGAGCGGCAAAGATAGGCTTGAATTCGCCGCGCGCTTTCGACATCATTTTGCCGCTCGCGGCTGCTACGCGATATTGTCAGTATTATGTTGTAAAACCAAACACACGCACGTTTTGTATAATCTGTAGTTTCATTGTTTTAAAAATATAGTGCAGAAAAATAATTTATTATTTACCTTTTCAATATTTATTGATTTAAAGTGTATGCATTAACGATTTTGTTTTCTTATAACTTTCACTTAAAAATTTGTAGAAAAATGAAAGTCGCTATTTAACTGAATATTTTTAAGTAAACACTGAAAATAAATTTCACTATAATTTTATCGTAATTTAATAGTGACAAAAATATATTCATACGTGTCCACTAAAGAAAACCGGTTTCCGTATGTACACACGAGCTATTTAGAAGTGATTCGTCACCTAAAAGCATGTTTTATAAAAATGACCTGATAGCTTTCATTCACACCTTTGTACAACAATAAATATGCGCTCGTTAATCCATCCATGAAAAAAAACTTTGTCCGATCGCTCCAAGTACATACCGTAATTTTGTTCTATCTACATTTGCATTACAGCGAAACTTGCACTGCGGCCGTAACAAAAGCTTGCCGCTAGAGCGCAGAAAAGAATGCAAGTTCGTTAAAGCGCGCTAATTAAAGATTTCCTTATCAATGGCAAACCCGATAGGAGGCGTCGCACGGCGCGAGAGCTCGTTCGCATATAGTTGAACCCTTATCGGTAAACGACTTTCTATCCAGTGTGTCATCGCGTACAAATAGCTGTATCACTGCTTTTTTCACTTTCCTTTTTTCCCATTTTTTCCCGTCATTCCGCTCGATCAGACGCAAATATTTCGCTGGTGTTATATTGCTGCTGTGCGCGCGTAAAAGTCGAGAGCAGTTTTTCAAATCAGTGCCCTGGAAACATTTTTGCTCTGTGATTAATGGCTTCGGCGTATGCGAAAATGCATTTTTTCTAATTTTTACGTCGAAGGAAAAATTCGTTTTATGAACGCTTATTAAGAAATAGTTCTTTGAGATTTAATAAAATTTTACTTGTATTAATAAAAAAATCACCTTGGACTATTTTTACTTACTTTTCTAAATGAAAACGTTTGTCTGATTATTTTAGAAATCTATTTAAAGTTTTCTTTAAAAACCTACACCAGTACTCATCCGTACTGTTGTCATTTAAACTATATATAAAAAAATCTTAGAAGGTACATATGGTCCGAAAAAAAAATTTTTTGGTCCTCATTTTATGACGGCTCTTTTAAGACAGCTGAGGCTTAATTAAATCATGAACACTGATCTTGTGATAATCCGAGCAGAACATCGGCAAAACATTTAACAAGTATTCCTGTTACTAGTTTTTTTAACTCATATTTATATAGGGATTCAATTTAGTTATTCAAATTTTTGTAAATATTTTGTTTATCAGTTGTGTCTTCATATTAAACATGAACGTGATTTAGAGTCTCGTTTATCATAAAATAGATTTAAAAGATCAAAAATTTTAAAAAGGATATTCTCGGTTTCTTAGCTGGGAAGTCCCAACTGAGGAAAAGGAAAAATGTAGGTAGCTTTGTTATTTATTTAAAATGTTGAATATAAACATCAGACCAAAAATATACTAGATAGGCTACAGTTGTATCTTTATATATACTTCGAATTAAATAATATTCGCGTTTAGGTTTACCAAATTTGTGTCAATACTATACTTATATCGACATTTTCCTTTGGGAATCGGTTTATTTTTTGTAGAAACTCTGTGCTCATAAACAACATACGTGTTTTGTACATCGGCCGAGTTTGTTTATGTTACAATGCTACTATCACGGCTATAGTGTGTATACGGATTGGATAACAAATATTATATTTCAAAAAGAATATCTCTACACGTGATGAACTAAAATTTTCACGAAGAGATTATTACTCACATTTTTACTATAACCTCAGAATAGTTTTGGTTTGTTTAGAAATTTATCTTGCTCATAAAATTGATAAAAAATATAAATATTAATAATTAATATATAAATTTCTGTTGATATTAGCTATTTTATTAATTTCACCTAATAATCGTTTCCAAGATTAATGCCGAAGCAACTTAACCTTAATCGATTTTAAACAATTTTGAAATTCTGCAACTAACTTTTCTGATTGCAGGAACCAATCATCTCCCAGTGGCAATGGAATTCTTCAACTACCGATCCAATCACGAAGTTACTGCGTACACATTTCAGCCCCTCAGCTCAAAAGCAGCCATAGCTCCCAACGTCAATTCTAAACAAAAAACAAACAAAAAATCATTCCCAAATATAAGGATGGGAAGGCCCCCAAATATAAGGTCGGGAAGGCCCCCAACTAACATTTCGCATCTAACTCCTCTCAACCATACCAAAGCAACACCTTCCAGCATCCCAAAGTCACGAAAAAACATCCTGCAGCCAAGCTCAGTAGCTCGCGCGATATGCGCCGAGTCAACCACAACCGGCACGGCACCGCTGGCGCTTCGCGCCGCGAGAGCATCGCGCGAGCTCCTATCATCGGTCCGTCCCTCTCTCGCGCTTGGCGCGCTCGGTGTGTACACGCGCCGCCTAGCGGCGGCAGATCGGGGCCGCCTCTCTCGTCGTTTGGCGCTCTCCGAGAAAATCATGTGTTCGCTGGCTGGCCTCAGTACGACGCGGCCTCTGCTTACGCGCGGTTGCCCTCCGTCTCTATATCTTTCTCTCTCTCACTTTGCTTCTCTCTCTCGCTTGCTCGCGCGCCGAGCTCGCGCCGGTCTCCCCCGCACAGCAAGCAGCAGCGCACCAGCAGCGCACCAGCAGCGCACCAGCAGCGCGCTCGCTCCAGAAAACACGTGCTGTCCCTGTGTGCGTGCGTATAAAGCGGCTCTCCCGTCTATTATACAGTGCAAGTGCGCCCGCAGAGAACGCGCTCACCGAGAGAGAGAAGATAGTTACCGAGTATATAGATATACATATACTCGTGCGGAGAGATACGTATTATATATACATACGTCGCAGTGCTGTGCGCGCACGTAAACGATCGAATATACACAGATCCGTCACAGTGCGCCGTCGTTGCGGAGAGAAAATTGAAAATAAAAAATAGTGCGTGTAACAAGTGTGTGCGCAGTGTGGTGTCCCCCCGCGTGTGCCCCCCTATATACATAACATAGAGCCACGACAGAGAAAGAGAGGATTTCAGTGCGCTGCGCGCGCGCTGTGTAAATAAGTCGCGCGCGCGCCTCGCTCCCCCCCGTCGCATGCGACAAGAGAGCGATATATAGACGGCTGGACGTGTATGTATACCTCCTCGGCTCTCTCCTGATCGTCTATACATACGTATACCCACGAAATACATAAAGCGCCGATGCATACCGATCAGCGCGCTACGGCTCATCGTTTTTCCGGCATCGCGCGCTCTGCGTCGTTATCGTCTGCCTATAGCGACTGCAGCCCAAAGTAGAGGAAAACAGAGAAGAAAAAAGAGCCAAGTGCGCGACGTATATACACACAGAGAGAAAGAAGACAACGAACGAGGGAAGAGAGCGCAGAGCGTCGCGCATCCTTTTCTTCTCTTCCAGTAGCTGCAGCTTGTTGTATACAGACACCGCCTGCCGCTACTACTACTATACAGCCTGCCGCTACTACTACTATACAGCCTGCTGCTCTCGGATCTTTCTCTCTCTCTCTCTCTCTCTCTCACTCGGCTGGCGCTCGTTTGGCTGCAGGCTTTCCGTTCGATCGCCGCGGCGCGCTGCCGATCGCGCGCTCCACAGCTGCGCGCGCGCGCGGCTGGCCTGCGAGAGTGATTTTACCCGTGTTCCTGGTGAATAGGCAGTGATTTTTTTCTCCGAGCTTCTCAGTGCCCACCTGTCTCTGTGTATCTATACGTGTATTTTGTGTCTGTGTTATTGCCCTGTGAGATTTGTATATGTATATAAATTGATGAAGTGATAAGGAAGATACCGCTGAGCGCGCCGCGCTAAAGGTATATATCAGCGAGGAGAGGAGGACGAATGAAAGGATCCGCGGCGGGATTATTACCATGCTGGACACGGCCACGAGTCACAGGTAGCGCCCGACTACGACTGTATACCTATCCGAGCGCGAACATTTCCCTGATGCGACGAGCGGAAGGAAATCCGCTAAGCTAGCTGCCAGGATATGCGTAAAGGGGGGGGGGGCGAACCTTGGCTTTACTCCAGGCTTTTTTTCCTGCCTCGAGACACTGGCTTTTCTTTAAGCAGGCAAGAGGATGGCTTTTTTTTAGCGGCTTCTTGTGGACGAGGTGTTTTCTAGCCGGTTTACTATAACTCCGGATGCCTTCGAGTTCGCGAACTCGCGCGATGGCCGGTCTATTTTTGATTTTGGAGTTTCTTGGTATAGAGCAACGCGGAGCGACGGTAAACGGCTGGTTGTTGAACCGTGGGTTGGGGTGTACTTTGTTGGGGATCGCCGTTTGCGATGCGTAATATGAGAAAGCGAATTAAAAGCGAACGGATATAAATCGGTTTTCAAGATTCAAAAATGTTATAATGGTATTATTTTGTGAGGAGTCATTATTCACGGAAGCTTCATTAGTAAAAATACCGGGGTATTTTAAAGCGGCGAGTTTTTCTCGGTATTTTAAAAGTTCATTTTGTAAAAATGAATTTTTAAAACCGTACATCTGTTTTTCTTCGTCATAACATCAATCCAAAGAGCCTCGGCTAGGAGATACGTCTGACACATATTTTTTCTACAATATTAAACATCTGCTGCAGAAAATAGATATTAGAGATATTTTGACGACTGCTCGTGTTTACTCCTATTTATAAACCGACTTCTATAATTGAAACATGTTATCCCCGCGTTTATGACAGTGTTATGTGACTAAGACTCGAGCAGTCATCGGTAATAAATTTTTATTTCGACACGAGACACCCAGACATTTTTCGACTCGCATCATTGCACACTCTCCCAACGCCCGCTGACTAATTCACAAAAAAAAATTATACAAAAATCACAAGCGTTAATTTCCATTTATATCAAACACGCGCTATTTCAAGTAAACAATCCGACTCCCTCCCCAGAATAAAAACAGCCTATTTTCCGGCCCGAAAACCACGGAGGAACTCTTGAACTTTCAAGAACGCGCGCTCGCAGCGGCGTAAGTGCAGCTCGCACTCGCGCGCGATGCGCGCAGGCGAAAAATAGAATTGGCTTGATATCGCGCTGCTTCTTTCTTTTTCTTACCTTGGCTTTTCTATTCTCTTTCGGCCCGGGCTATTCTCAGCTGTGCCCGCCAAGCGCACGCGCGCGCTAAGGCAGCTGATAGTAGGTAGCTTTCGGCGACGATTTTTTTTTTCTTTTTCGATGACTGTCGCGGAAAGAGGCGAAGATGTTTGGGGAATTCGTCTGGACGGCGGATCGGAGGATTCCGCTATTGCTTCCTAGTGTTTGCCGTTGTTTTGAGTGGGAAGAGCGGGAGGTTTTTTTATTCCGAGTGCCGGAGTCGGTAAATCTCGCTGCGCGACACTTGGTTGGACGGTGATTTTGAGGATGAGGTTGATTCGTTTACATAATTCGATGCTCGGAGCTGATCGATTACTTATGATGGTTTATGGTTTTTATTGATTTAATTATTGGGTAAATATACGAAGTTATTATTTTTGCCTTGATGCACAAATGTGTGATTTATTCTAGACGACATTTTTAATGTTGTTTTTGTATTTGTTGAATAAAGTATAAAAGATTTTTAAATTTTCGTAAACACTCTTAAACATTTCTGCAATGTGTGAGTGATGTAACTTAATTATAAAATTGCTTGTATATACGGTTGTTTACATTATTAATATAAATATGTATAAAAGCAGCTATAAAAACTAACCGTGAAAGGTGAAAAAAACGTGTTACAAAATAATCTTCTCAGCTTTTTACATTAATCTTGAGAAATCCGCAGGTTATTTTTAAACCTTATACATTTGCAAAAACAACACTTTAACGCTTAACTGGTCACGTATATTATCTACCTTCAAGACGCTAAACCAAATTAACATTCTTATCTTTTCCCTGTTACAAAACATTTAAAAATGAAAAATTTTCTGAAAAAAGAAATTTTCCTCAAAACTGTTCTTAAACCCTCCGCTTCGTTTACATTTTCCAAATCTTACAATTATCACACTTTTAAATTACTAATCCTAAACAAACAAACAAGTACAAAACAGAATAAATTAATTCAATACGATCACCAGCAGCATCTGATTTTGCGCGTGCGAAAATTTCAAATTTTCAAACGCTTCACGCCTCGAGCCACAATAATTTTCCCGTGTACAAACACGCAGGACCTATTTTCGCATCGACGCAGCGCTTCTGCAAATATCAGCGCGCGATAAGTGCGCGCAAGTGGGCGTGAATTTATTATCTGGGCGTTTTTAAGAAGCTCTGAAAAAAAGCGGAGAGAATGAGTTGGATGCGGCGCGGAAAAATTTTTCTCTGGCAGAGTTGATCTTTGCGGCTAGAAGGTAAAAGGCCCAGTAATTGGACATTTTAACTATGCAAAATTTTTAATTATGCTTTTTCCCCTACATATATAATTTAATTAGTTAAAAGGTTTGATTCTTATATATATGCTGGGAATACTCTTTTTTAATGAATTAGAAGAATAGTAAAGATATTATTAAAACAAAAAAAATTTGAATTTAATGTAATATTTAATTATTTTCGGTAGCATGACTGGTAGTTTTATGCGATTTAGTTAGTTAAACATGGATCTGTTGAAATAAGTAGTTAAAAAGCGAAATCGCTTAACTTGCATCTATATTAAATTCGTATGGGGGGGGGGGGACAGTTGGAAAGCATTTTTACTCTATCATAACCTCAAATTTTTACTTTTACAAAATTTTTATAAAATTCCAAGTTAGCCTAATTAAGTATAAAGTTTATACCGAAATTTTTTTTTAATATAATTAAACTAATATTCTAACTATAATTTTGTTTTACTGTCCATCAACTGCTTCAATTTTTTTGAGATGTCACAACTTTTGTGTACTTTACTTTACGTGTGTGTAAGCACCTAGGTACGCGGCTGTTATTTTTAAACGCACAGGTGTCAATCTTCGGCGAGGCTATAAATAAACCAAGAGCCGCGACGTTCTCGGAAAAAAATTTCAACTTTCGCGTATAATCATAAAAATGAAGCTGCTCGCTGGAGGAGAGCGTGAAATGAAGGTGTTGGATTCTAAAATAAATATGGAGACGGATCGCTTGACTATCTGGACTGGAGATCGGAAAATAGATAGAGCTGAGCTACTACTTGTGACACTTGCTGAAGTGACTGATTGTTTGTTGTGAGTTTTCATTCTAATTTCGACCAGTGAAAAGCGTCAGTTGATTTTTCACTTTTAAAAACAGTGAAATGTCACTTTTTACGGTAGGAAAAAATACCGTACATTTACAGTGATGAATAGTTTGGATTTTGTAAGATTGATTTATAAAATTAAACAATCCTGCTTTTTTATCCTTCCGCAAATTTAATATTTTAGTCCAAACATTTATTTTAACTAATGAATACCATTATTCAAAACCGAAAATCTGGCCAGGAAATAATTTCAACGTTACTCCGGCGAACACAGTTACATCTTCCAATTCGACCGCAATTTATTTAACGAAATTTCACGTACGTACGAAAATAGCCCGCTATTAATTGGACGCTAATGAGCGCTACTATTTTCATCTATACCCACTCGCAGCAGCTCTCCAAGAAACTCCACACCTGCTCGCTACCGAAATTCCAACCCAAAATTTACAGTTCGAATCTAAACGTTAAAAAAAGAAGAAATTCTTCTCTCTTATCAGAAATGCAAAAGCGTTTACGCAAAGCTAGACGAGAAAAAAAAACATAAATAAATAAAAACGCCGGCAGACGAATCTGGAATTTCGAATTTCGAATATTTGTACAAGTCTGCCAAGGCGAGCCCAGCAGACAGGCGCCGCACGCTCGCCTCGGAATTTCGGATTCGGGCGCCAGCGGCCTTCTCACACACACACACACAGGTCGCCGCTGCGTAATGATATGCACGATTATTAACGAGCTTGAAGCCGTCTCCGCGTAGCCTTAAACGCGTGTGTATATAGGAAAGCGTCCCGTGTCGTTGTCCGGCGGCGCGCGTTGTTTATTCGACTTTCTTCGGCACCTTTCCGAAAAATGGCCCCCTCGGCTCGTCGCTTGTGTTCGCCGCGAGGTTTACCTGATTTTAGGATGTTGCGAGATTCTGAAAGACGAGGCGGATTAGGGAGAGCGACGATAGCCGCGCGCGCGCTGATGGTTTCGAAGAGGGACTTTGTAATGGACATTTTCGGGGAACGTGATTTTCGAGAAGCGTTCTAATAATACCGAAGCCAGCGAGGAATTAGCATGATAATTGCGTGTGGTAGCTTTAGTATCAGTGCGGTGTGTTCTTCAAAGTGCTTAACGTAATTTTTGCTCCGATCGACGAAATTTAGCTCGATGAAGAAATAATTTAGCATAACAGACTCATTTTTAACTCGCAAGTAAGAATAGCCGATATGTGTGACTTCGCAAGTATGTATAATCTGTCATTGATTACGAGGCTGATCGTATGATTATATAATGCACTGCCTGACGTCGATAAATAATCCCATTAAACATTGCTTACTTAATTTTAACATCGTTAGGTACACGCGCGAGCTACGTACTCGAAAAAATAATGCAATAAACGTAAAGCGCTTCCAGCTTTTTCATCAAAATATTGTCCCTCGATCTTGATACTTCAGGGCCATCTTCTTTCATCATTCAAGCCACTTACCAGTGGTACATGTCCGTTTTGTAAAACATCGAGCAATACTCGAGAGCGATATAAGTGTTTTAACACGTGAAACGGTACTTAGCACTTGTAATAGAACGAAAAGCGATAAGAGAGCGCCGATGGAAACGTGTAGATTTGCATGGCAACTGATATTGCTCGCTAATTTGGGATTTTTATTTTCCTGACGCGCCGCTGAAACTCGCGGCTCTTTATCTGCGGCCCCGATAACATAGTTTACTTGAATGGCCGAAACATCTGTCGAGCGAATTTCCATTAGTGCGATATATTAACCAAATTATCTGGCGTGCAATAGCACTTAATATCGGTAATAATTATGCGCGTCATTGTTGTTTCAGATAATTGCTGGAATCATGCGTCGTTATTAAGCTAAAAATAAATTTACTTGGTGTTAATCCGTCTGTAACCTACCCAGAACGAAAATTCATATTTTTCTCGAAACCCAGGCAATTTTTCACTTTTCACCGTATTAAAAAGCAGAACGCGAGAGAGCCCATCCTTGCGAAATTGTTGGCGCGAGTACCGTAGAGGCTCGTAAAGAAATTTTTATTTCCTATCGAACAATAGCTCGCCCCCGGCTTATCAGTGGAATTTTTCAGCGCTCCGCGGCACGGCGCGAATGCGCGCGCAAAAATTCAATAATTCACCCGCTCCCTCCTATAACGTACTTACACTTGTAAAACTCTCTCATTCGGCCGCCTTACCTCGCTCGGTCGCGCTCGCGATCTAAAAATAGCCTTTGGTATCGCGCTTCTAAAAATAGCCGGCTCGTTCGCGCGATTGAACGTTTCTCGCGCATACACGTATATATCCTTCTTTCTTTCGAAACAAGCACCTCTCTCGTCCGTCCCACCTTCTCTCAGCCGCACTCGTTGCGAGCCTATATATATACACAGACGCGTTGATTTAAGCCGGCGCGCAAAAAAGGGCGCAACGATTTAGCGCTCGCGCGCGCCTCGAATTACCGCTAAGCTGGCTTAACCTTCCTTTATTAGAGGAGCGCGGAGGTAATTGCGGGAAGGGAGAACCAGACGATTGGTCGCCAGGCTGTACGGTACACACGAGAGCGCGCACACAGACGCATAAACCAGATTACGCGGCGAGCGAGCGCGGCTACCAATGTCTATATATATGTATATGTATATAGGTTCGCCAGTGAAAGCACGCGTGCGCGCGCGCGCTGATGCAGAGCTGCTGCCGCTGTTCCGCTTTGTAATCATATTTTTAAGTCACTTTTGTGCCTGGCTCGCGCTCTCTGCGCTCTTCGCAACGTTGTCCCGGTTTTATGCGCGATATATCTCCTTTTATAGTTGGCACGTGTGTGCGCTGGCTGAAATGGGATTTATCGGTTTTGTCAATGTTTTCGCTTGCTTCGTCTTCTTCTTCTCTTAATTAAGACAGCGTTAAAATAACAGGTCATGCAATTCTTTTGGAGCGTAATTCTTTTTACCTCAACTATCTTTTTAACGATCGTTTTACTTTTCAAATTTTTAGTAAGGTGGAGAAGAATAATTTAATAATTCCTGTAAATGGGATGTTGCTAAATAATAACAATAAAATATTTCTATAGCAGCAATGATCGGACTCGCACCTGAAGATGAAAGATGCTATCCGCTTGGAAAGATTGAATAAATATTTTATTATGTTAAATGCATATGCAGTTCCTTGTCTTCTAAAATATTTTATCATAACATATTAGAAGTCTAAAACTTTTTCGAGATTAAAATTAAAAATTTATTATTTAAAAGTTTTAATCAACTTCTTTTTTCGCTATTTGAGCAATCACTTTTTCTCGTGTAAAAAGGAATAATAAAAAAAAAAAATTATTTTTCCTGTTCGTGAGTGAGCAACAGATAGCTCGTTATCATATTTGAAAAATTTGATAATTCTAATAAAAATATCAATGTACATAACAATCAAAAAACATAACGCCAAACGAATAGAAAAACGTCTTTATCTCACTCAAACATTCTCCAACAGCCAAACTAGTCACAAAAAAACTCTACCTCCTCTCGATCGTCAACTTCCGAGAACTGCAATTTTAAAGCGAGAGAGCGAATACACAAACTACTCTACAGCACGAAAGAGAGAGAGAGAGAGAGTCTGCCTATGCGAGTTCACTCGTCGTCCTCTCTTGCAAATATTGCACGCTCGCACCGCCGGCGGCGCGCCGGCCAAAAATAGTAGGGGGCGACGTCGAAAACGATGACACGCATTGAAAACGTCTCTCTGCCTGTACACGAGAATCGGTCAGCGCGCGCGCACTCCGAAAATTCATTCCTCTCTCAGTATTTACGCACGCTCACAGAGTAGCTCGCTCGCGCGTGTGGCAAGACGAAATTTTCGAAGGCAGAAAATAGCGTTTGCGCGTTCCGTGTCGAACAGGAAAAAAAAAAAACGATTCTCCTCTCGCTTAAGGAGCGAGAGAGAGAAAAAACTAACGCGCGAGCTCCGTCCTTGTTGGCGTACGCTCGGTTCAAGAGTTCTTACCTGTCGGACTAGAATGTGCCTTGCCGCGCGCGAGAAAAAAAAGCGAGCCGGAGAGCTGTAGATATTGAAAAGGCTCGGCGTGATAAATATTAATATGATCCTCTTGTCGCCTTTTTTTTTCTTCGGCTCGCGCGACTGAGAGATCATGCGGAAATGATCGAGCGATAAAAGCTCATTTGTCTATGTCATGGAGATCGACACGCGCGCGTAAAAAGTCCGGAGCTGCTCCTTGCCGAGAGCTGGAGAAAAATATTTTTAATTATTTTAGGAAGTTTGGTCTAAAGTAGCGAGAGATGAGAGCGCGGCAGGAATGCGCCGAAATATTTGCAGCGTAAGATGACGAATCACGTGCTGGGTATTTTTAACGGCTTTCCTGCGTATTTATAGTTAAATTGGTTTTTATTAGCGCTGACCCTCGACCGATGACACTGATTAGTTTTCGCGATAATAGAGGCTATTTTTATACGTTTGAGTTATCCTTTTTCCGTGCGCGATTGCTGCGATGGGATGAATCACTAATCTTGTCGCTTCTTCGTTTCTGGAGAAAAAATGTTTCTCTGGGCGTATTTGCTCATTAAAATAACATTCGATCCATTCACAATGAGCTCTTCGTTTCCCTATTGGAATTTATGCGGACCGAGTACGTTTTCGTTTGTTGGAAATCGTTAAAGTATATTTTATTAAGATTATTTACTTGTTCAGGGATATTATTATGGTAATAAAGTTCTGGAAATTTTGAAACAATTTTAATAAATCATGTTACTAACAAGCAAAGCATCAATGAATTCTAAGAGGTCGCTACTATTGATAATTTTGTTTTAATTTATTAGCTTAATAATAATCTTACTTATTTCAAAATAAGGCCTAGTTTCAAATTAGTATTGTACAAATGTAGTTAAGCATACGGCAATTTAGTTAACATTGACCTATAGAGTGATACAAGATTAACACATCGCGTTCTTATCCACTTGCGTTTTTGTTTATTTTCTTCGATTGTTTTTGAAAAAATGTATTTGATTTCAAATATTTTGAATAATTCCATATTCATATTACGATGAAAGAGTTGGTGATTAGTAAATCTCGTCTACGAATCATATTTTTCATTATATCCTTACAAACTTTGCTGCAGTCTCGTACAAACACATGATTTCCTGAAAAAAAAAATCCACCCTATTCCTCAAACTGACTTACCACCTCTCCACCCACACAAAAAGTTGCAATAGCCGCTAATTGTTATACCTCCTCACATCACCAATCTCGCAAACGCTCGCAATAAAACTCGCCATCGACTCACATACACCCGCAGTCGCAACAATGTCAAACCCAACCACAACAGCTCTGCGATCCGGGGGCAAAGAAAAGCAGCACTCTCGCAATAACAACGAGCCTCGCGCGTGCAAACTTGTAAAGTGGACACTTTTCAGGCGGCTCTAATTAAATCCACGAGTCCGCGCGCGCGCAGCTCGATGAAGCAAAGAGAGACGGGAGGGAAAAAAGAAAGAAGTCACGCAAACATCCTCGGCTTCGTTTGTGTGTGCGTGGGGCCCCCCCGGGCTAAAAACGAGTGAATTCTATTAATAACCGCCCGTAGGAACGAATAAAGGCCACTCGGCGTATTTTTAAATCCGTCTGCGCTTATATATACACACACGCGAGCGCGCGCCGATATATATGCTCCGCGCTCGCCGCTGCAAGCGTTTCTTTCGCTTTTTTTTCTCTGTCCTTTATATTCCGCGTAGTCCGTGCAAAAGTTACTGGCGTGGCCAGGCTCTCGCAAGAAAGTAGCAGCGGTAGCGACGTTCAAACGACTTCCGTCCCGCGAATTTCTGCTTTCACGCTCGTGGACGTGTTATACTTTTGTATATGCATCGGGTGTACCGCAAATGTGGATTTTAATGTGGCATCTTGTATTTTGGATAGTTGGAAATGTGAAAATCATGCTGATGCAGTTGAATTATTGTTGAATGATGTTTGATTGAAGCTTTTTTTATGATTGAAATTTTTATGACATTTGGTGACTGTTTAATATGAAATGTGTTATTTAGTCATTTTTCCAAAAGCAAACTGATATTTACAAGTATCAGATTCTGTTTATTTAACCGTGAAATCGGATTTTTATTTAATGGAATTGGCATTAAAATTTTAGAAACTGTACTTGTAAGTATAATTTACCCGAATATGGAAGACGAGGATAAAGACGCTTTCATATTACTGTACACGACTGCATCAAAGATGAAACAATTATTATTCTAATTAAATACTCATTGTCTTATAAAAAAAAAAACCCAACAAAAAAAAAAAAAAAAAAAAAAAAAAAAAAAAAAAAAAAAAAAAAAAAAAAAAAAAAAAAAAAAAAAAAAAAAAAAAAAAAAAAAAAAAAAAACAATACCGTAAATCAATATTAATTACTCCACTCAAAACATTTACCACACATTAGTGGTACATACGCGCAAAAGAAGATTTTAGGCCTGGGCTCTGCAACAGAGGCGGAAAATCACCGGCTTAATCGTAATCGCGCGCGCGTGCGAGCTCCGGCGAAAGTTTTTTGACGTTCAGCTGGCCAGCGGTAGTCCGTGTAAAAGTGTAATGATCGGCTTTGTCGGTCATTCGGGGAGGAGAGAAAGAGAGATAATTTGACGACGCGCAGCACGCGTGCAACGACCACGGGAATGCATCGGCTCGCTTCCACATTTCGATCAGCGCTTGTATACAAAGTTTGGCACGCTTTCATATGCGAGGCGTTGGCTTATGTAATAGCTTTCAAAGTTTTGCTATTAGTTTTATTTACGTTTTATTTGTTTAAACGCGGAGCTGGCATTCTTGGCACGAGATCAGCTTACATACTTTCGATACGCGGAAAAATTTTCGCATTCACAGGTCTCCTGCTTGAGAAGCTTTTGACTTATTGTGTTTGTTGTTATTTTTGTCGAGGGGTTTGGTGAATTTATAAGATTGTATAGGTACTGTTTGATAAGGAATATCATCATAAAATCATGTTTTACTCAACGTTATTTCTTTGTATTCCAAACAGAGCTTTAATGGCTCGAGGCTACTAAATAGCTCTGTTTAGATGAGCCTGTTTGGAAGACTTTGCATTCCTTTAACAAATATTTTGGCTATGGAAAAGAAAACAAAGCAAAAGTGCGAAAATACTAGTATAAGCAACTTAAAGCAATAGTATTTATAGAGTACCTATTTCTGTCAAAGATATTGCTGAAAGGTAAATTACATACGAATGCTCTGAAGCAAACATGTTATTATTTTCCGTTTGATTTGCGTGAAAATTTGTTTCTGGAATTGCTTCGTTAGTCTGCAATTACAGCCGGCACACATAAGTGTTATTAACGAAGGATGCAAAAATAAATCGCGGAAAAGAACTAAATAATTTTCGTATACACTTTCGCGTGCTCTAAAATTTGTCAAATGAAGTGATTAATGATTGTATAGAATAATCAAAAGAAATGTATTTTCAATAAGTTATAAAACTTTTATAACCATTGAATAGTTCACAAACCAATCCCACCAATTTATACAAAATTTACC
Source organism: Eupelmus azureus (assembly GCA_030522685.1). Lineage (NCBI taxonomy): Eukaryota > Metazoa > Arthropoda > Insecta > Hymenoptera > Eupelmidae > Eupelmus > Eupelmus azureus. Next base: position 4,730 of record JAPYZA010003952.1, on the reverse strand, counting down.
ATCGACTAACTGTTATAAATTTTACTTAGCACTCTCGAATCTCCAATTTTACAAATAACAAACAACTCTTCTCCCACATTACTATACCAATTGAACACCCTCTTTTCATTCTCACAGCGGACACAATACCACTTCACTCCCAAACCATCCCACCCAAAGAAAAGCCAATGCATATCAAAAAGCTTTTCGCAACGCGCAAATAAAAACTTTCGCGCCCGCGCTCACAGACATCAACCCACACGCTGCGCGCAAAACGGTCTATTATTAGACTGGAAACGTTTCGCGTTATAGCGCGATGCGCTCGCGAGTTTTATGCTCGCGGCCCGCCGGACGGCTGCGGAGCGAGAATTACGATTTCACGATATAACGTATATAAGAGAGCCCAGCGGCGAAAGAGACTTAAGGGGGAGCCGGGGGGAAAAAAAGGTGTGCTCGCACGTCCGCCAGGTGGCCGCGTGGACGAAAATAGCTCGCGCGCAGCGAGATATTGCAGCAGCGACGGTGAAGATAAGACCGCCGCGCGCGCGCGCGCTCAGCCGAGAGGTTGCGCGCGGGAACGACGCGGCAACTACCTGTTGATCGTCGTGAGTTGGAGTGTGTGTATATGTAGGTATATGTAGGTTCGGTGAGCGTCGAGGGCGGCTTCTTGTTGCGGTTTTCGAAATTTATGTGGGCTGGAGTGGACTAGATTCAGAAATTGTTGAAATTTTCATTTTGCAGAAATATTGTAGAGTTTTTTTTCTGAATAGTAAGTGTCTTCTTACTCATTGGTCTTAAAATTAAAACACTTTTTTATTAAGTCAAAAAAAAAAATATTGTGCACTATGTAATACGATGATCTATTATATTTGTAATTATTCATCAGGCATTAACTACATATTACAAGTAACTTTGTACAATGGTAGTATCATGAACTTTGTTACTGAAAAATTATGCAATCCATTGCTAATTAAAGTGATTTAGTGGCACTTACGTGACTTTTAAGTTTAAAGTAAGAGTAAAGAAAAGACACGCGTTTGTTACAACCATTTTCAACTTTATATTCCTCAAGTATTTAGTATTACAAGTACATGCTTAATTTTGTGCGCTACTTTTACTCTATCATTTTGTAAACATCGTGGAACCTGGCTGTAGGATGTTTCTATCGCGATCAAATTCCGCGGCTTCATTCAGACTATTTAATTACGTAAGCTCCCGGCATTCTTTTGCTTCGAACATAGTATAACATTTTCTAACAACGTGATTAAGCGAAAAAAAAATTACATTGAGAAAAAGGTTTTTAACAATGCAAAACGAATTTTATACACTTGTTAAACATTTCGTAGCTGGAGCATGTAATTTTCCAATGAGTTATTGAGATAGATTCGAAGGACTCGAAAGCTAACGATGTTGGTTATATTTAGATTATTTTTTTATCACTGAGCGCGCGCTCCCGCGAGCGAACGGCAGTCAAATACAAAAGAATTATCTTATTAACGTGTTTGCACAACCTTTATATTTACTCTAAGCATTATCTTCTTTACATAACTGTATAATTATGTTGCCGGAACGAAATATAAAGACAATTATCTCTTCGTTAAAAAACTATAAAATTACGTTGTAATTAAAAGTTACACTGCTAATGTTTAGCTATGAAAACGCGCACTTTGTAACATTGTACAGTTACATTCCTAGAAAGACTCTTTTGAATCAGTCATTATACGACTTGCAAAATGAAGCTGAAAAATACTAACCGTGGGGTATTTTCAAAATGCTTTTGATATATCACTGATTTTCATGATAAACTTGCTGCTTAATCGTTAAATTATTTTCTATTTTATTGAAGAATTATTACCCGGAAATTGTTGAAAAATTAACTTTGTAATTTAGAAATTGGGTCTATGTAAAATAGAATATTCTACAAGTTAAACGAGCAGCTTATAAATTTTCTAAATTCATTAATTAAACTTTATCTTAAATAAATTACAGAATCATTTATTTAAACGATATTGCATATCGGTATAATACTTCATTAATTTCTATTTACTGTAATTTGGCGAAAGTCCATACTTTAGAATTTCATGCATAATTAATTATCAATCTAATAAATATATTTTACCCCTATCTAATTCAACAAAATATGCAAGCATATTAAAGAAAAACCATTCTAATTTTAAAATATTATTTTCCAACTTTTTCTCTAGATCTTTCCTGTGCTTCAAATTGTTACAAGTCTGCACTTGCATTTTTACAAATCTTATCATTTAATTTATTACGTCGAAAGTGCCTGCGGCAGAAGCTGTAGTTTTCCTTTAAAACTACTTGATTTAATCTGGCAAACAATATATACGCGACTTGACGTTCTCGTTGCATTCGCGGGCTGTATGTGTGGCAACACCCACTCGGATCATATCGAAAACTATAAACAAAACTGCCGGCCGGAGAAGCACATATCGAAATGCAGCGCACCGGTTTCTGCAGTATATCAGTCGCGGAAAATCCCAGAGACTCGAGAGGGCTTATTTAATATGGGCGTTTGTTTTTATATATAGAAATATATTATAAGCTCTTATTAAAAGTAGATACGCAAAATTATTATTGTTTTGAAAATTTTCTTATTTTTAGTCAATACATAATAAAAAAAGTTTACAAATTTCACAGCTTCAAATTTCTCGTACAACAACTCACGAATCCAAACTAACCAGCACCGCATCCGCTCCTTATTTACCAAAAGAAATCACGGCCACCACAAACGACCCAACAATTCCCAACCAATCAACCCAACAAACAATTACCAAAAAGCTCAGACATCCACTCAATAATCGCAACCGTTAAATACTCTTTAAAAGCAGCTCTCGCTATCCACACTCACATAGCGAGCCCCCCCGTGCGTGCAGCTTATACACACACACATCCATTTGGCTGTTGCGCTCTCTTGCAATGCAGTCGGAGCCGCCGCTCGGCAGTGCCAGCGTGTCTGGCAAAGCCGCTTGCGCGCCGCAGCGCGGCACGGCGCGTATATAATAGCGGGGCTCTCTCTCGCTCTGGCGTGAGAGAGAGCGAAACCGGACTCTCGTCGTCGCGATGGCTGCGACGACGACGGCGGCGGTGGCGGCGTGTATAGCTGCGCGCTGCGCGCTGGCTTGCTAGTAGAGAGGAGCGAGCCGGTCTCGCGGAAAACCGCGAGCGCAGGAATTCCGATGCGCAAGCGCGCGTATAGCGGCGACATTCAATTAAGAGGAGGTCGCTCGTGCGGCGGCTCGCACGCGGCTGTGGACGTGGATGCGCGGCACTGAGGATGCAGGGGGTTTGGTTTTGCGAGCTGGATGGGTTATTGGTAAAATTATTGGGGATTTTGTAGTTGTTTGGGGGGTTGTAGGATTTCCATTTTATTATGGGTAAATGTTGGATGATGTTGATTAAATTATTCGAAGATATTTCATAAATTGGTTTATAATTTTAATTAAGCTATACGTTTGACGCTTAGATCGCCTCTCCTCTTAGACGGTATTGTATTTTGTAGAACAAGTTTTTTACACCCAAATAGACTTGATTTAGCTACACCGTTTTTTTTCTGCATATAATATATCTTTGATCCAGAGTATAAATAGTCAATGACAAATCTGAAATGAGAAATGAGAAAAATAAAAATTATAATTTAATCGTTAATAAAATAATTAAAATTTTAATTTTTTATGGGTAATTATATACATTGAAACAGCTTACTATCTTACAGATTGGCGTTTATAAGTAAATAATACAAAAAAAATGACAGAAAATATCTATTTATAAATTAAATTACGAATTAACTTCTATATCAACATTTGAAATTATTTCTTCAATTTCATTCGATTACTTTATTAATTCGAAACTTAAAAATCCTCTTCATTGCGCTCTCTGTCCAGCCATAAATTACACCATCTAACACTTTTTTACACTCATTCCTCGGAAAAAACCTCCTCACCTTCCTTTTTCACAATTAAACCTCAAAATGATTTATCAAACAAACAGCCATCATCTCACCTCAAAAATAGCTCCTTACCTCCTCGGAGACCGGAGGCAGCTCCGCCGCGATTAGAACTCGCGGCTCCGCTCATTTTTTCTCCGTTTCATCGATGAGACTCTCCGGAGCAGAACGAGATTCGAAACGGGTTTTTGCTCTCCTCGCGCTCTCTGAAAAATGTTAATGTGCGCGCGCGTGCGCGAGAAGGAGAGAGCGCCCGTGTATATACGTGTGTTCGATCGGGCACTGAAATAATTACAGGGCAGTGAGTCATATCTCCGGAGGATTATGAAAAAGCCTTTCCGATGCTCCTTTTCGCCTCGACTTTATTTTAGGATCTATAACGATCCGCCGCTCGGCCGACCGATGACAGGTTTTTTTTTTATCGTTATTACGTTCCCTCCTCTTCTTTCTTCTTTTTTTTCTCCTTGCCGAGAGCGGCTCTTTTGTTTGGTCCTTTTTTGCTTTCGCACTTTTTCACACACACGTGCGATCGTTTAAAGGAGCGTGCGAGGCGAGATGGATTATTTGAATGACTCTTGGTTAAATTACTATTATTTATGTAAAAGTGCGATAGTGCCGAAAATGGCCGAGTATTAGTCGGCTATTAATATTAGGCTTAAATAAACTTATTTTCCAAATGACATGTTGCTAATAACTGAAGAATTTATTCACTTTACTAGGACGTTGAGTAAAAAATCATACCTTAAATAATTTCATAAGAGTTCAAAAATGGCTTTCAGCAAGT